>OZ026613.1:49079023-49123173 GCA_964020975.1 Hermodice carunculata
TTTTCTCCTCTAGATACTTATCACTTGCCCAAAAACAGTGCCTCTCGGCCTGAAAAAGAGCAAATGTTCATTCACTTAAAAAAATGCCCCCAAATTCATGTAACAACGACAGCCAAGACTTGCTACTCAGTTGATAGTAGTCAAGCATGCAGTTAGCTTTAGGGTGGGGTGGGGGTGGGGGTAATATTGTCATCTCTGCCAATCAATCAGGTTTTATAGCTTGTGACCCAAGTGTGAATCAATTACATCTCATCTATAATGAATTGTGTTTAGCTGTAGATTAACAAAAGGAAGTACGGGTCATATTTCGGAATATTAGTAAAGCTTTTGACAAAGTTTGGCATTCTGCAAATCTACAAATCGTTACAGATGCGAGGTCATTCAATGTCAGTTCTCTTGCTGGGGAAAATTTGTGGTATGCCACGAGGTTCTGTACTCCGACCTCTTATGTTTCTCATTTATGTTAACTCTTCTAATGCCAAGCGCGACTTAAGTCGTTTTGCTAGAGTCAAATTAGTCTAAATTATCACAAGGATCCCAGATTCGTATTATCCGTGAAAAGACCTGTCATTCAAGTAGCAGCATGCCTATAGTTCCAGAGAGAGAGAGTATCCCGGGTCACCAGCTTTTCTCGGCACGCATTGCGCCCAATGCTGGTCGAGAAAAGCTGTTGACTCACTTTTTGGTGATCTTATCCAGTCTGATATAAAACCTGTTCTTTTGGGAACGATAGCCCTATTACTGCAGCCAATGTTATTATAGTATGGATTTTTCAGATATTGATCAATGGTCAAAAGATTGGCTTGTGAACTGCAATGCTGTAACATCCGACTCTATGTTCATATCTCGGAAAGGAAATGCAATTAATCACCCCAATCCCTATTCTTTTTCAAGACCATGCATTACTGTTACAAAACGTCATGCAACACCTTAAATCTGAGAGTATTGTGAACAATGGGCTCACAATACTCTCAGATTTAAGGTGGTCAGACGAATACTCGAATATGGTAGTTCAAGATGCAGTGGCTGTACTGTATTGGAAGAAGAAAAACTGGAAAACATGATGCTCGTAATGTACCCTGGTGCACAGTACACACTCATACTCCATTATACAAAAAAAAAAAAAAAAAAGAAAAAAAAAAAAAAAAGGAAACAAACTTAAGCCAAACGTAGGCATTGCTAGTCTGCCTGACATTAATATGTAAACTCTTAAATGAGCTGCATCACGAATTGCACTCTTTGAACTAACTGTACCGCTGTAGACCAACCTTATTATACATTACAGCCGTTTAATCTTCCGCATTTTCGAGCTGGTATTGAATAATTCAGTAAGTCGTTTTTCCGATCGACTGATAGGTTGTGGTATCGATGGTCTCTTAAAAATAAAAATGCTGAGCCAATCAAGCCACCTCAGATCTTCTAGTGACAGACTACGATCATTTAAATTTCAAAAAGAAATGTTTTTCAAGTGCTAAACAGGGCTTGGGCTTAGATGAATATCTTCCGCTAAGAGTGTCCGTAGAAAACATAGGAAAATATACATTCGAACAGCAGGTGCTCTCTGTGCAAACCAGTGAACATAATATAAACCAGAATGGAGGATCTCTACAAGTCAAAAACGTACAACTCATCGCGGTTGGGTGAATGGGGGGGGGGTTCGATTTATATATATATATATATATATATATATGTCTGGCCAATAAAGGGAGGACAAGCACAACAAAAAATCAATAGCAAGAAAAAACTGTGGAGCATAACCATTTGCACTACATGGGCCTACTTGGTAAAGACCCAATGAAGGCTCATTCCCACAATACTTGCAGTGAATCCCACCGAGAATTTTGACGAAGTCGAAGAAAGTGAATTGTTGACAGACAGACGACATTGAGCTACAGCTGGCTGACAAGTCTGCTGAGTAAATTATGAACATCTGATCATTAAAATACTAGTGGACATCATTTGAATGACCTTTTCAATGTGAATTCTTGTTAGATAATATGGTGGTCATCAACAAAAGCCCTCCAGTGGAGAAAATTGTACATACAGGGCTTGAAACTAGATTTTGCCCCGTCATCAGTTCCCCACCGGACACTATAGGTTTGCGTCTTGTCCGTCCGTCTACCCTTCTGTCCATCTTTCCACCAAAGGCTGTCTGGGCTGTATTTCCGATACCATAATGCTTACACCTCACAAAAGAAGGTCACTTGTTCAGAATAAACGTCATGGTGAGCCATTAATGTAAAACTGCAATACATTCGTGTCTGGACCACAATACCTTAAATATATGAGATAGTCCCATGAGACTTTATGCCTTGACCCAAGGGTGTGACACATAGCAAAAGTAGGCCATTAGGTCAAATATCTGGGACACAATATTACATCCTAGTAAAACCACGTCCGAAATGTTATTCCTTTCCTCATTAAGTTAATTTCATGAAACTTCCGTACACATCTTAACCCAAAGGTGTGTTATGCAACAAAAGTAGGTCCCCAGGTCAAATATTTGTGTGGTGTTGAGGCACTTATAGAAAACTTCAATTCATTCGCGTTTTGACCACATTTCTTGAAATATATGAGGTGGTTTTATCAAACTTTATCTTCACTTGTGCCGTGACCAAAGGATGTGACATGTAACAGAACTAGGTCACCGGGTCAAATATCTGGGTTACAGTATCAATACTTGTAAAATCGTGTCTGGACTAATTCTTTTACTATCCATTCTTTCAATGGTGTCATTTTTTGGTGTCACTTCAAGACACAACAAAGAGTTTGTGATGACTAGCACGGCACAGAGAGGGGGCATACACCCAGGAAATTATTATTCAGTTTTAATTTTTTCAGAGCTGAATTTATATTGTTTCCCCATCTTTGTATGCAACTTTGCTTTCTGTTCAAAGTACACTTATACGAGTACAAATATGGGATACTTTGTTTCGTCACATTTGACGGTAAATTTTTATTTGACGTTATGAAACCCAAAGCTAAACGTAAAGAAAATGCCCTGCACATTATCCTGACTTTCATGCATCCATTGGTTCATCCGTTTTGGTAAGATATATAAACATGCTTAAAAAACAACAGGCAGAGTGGCAGAGCGACATAAATTAAAATGCACGTCTATGAGTGCACGCATCTAAATGAAATGCCCTGCATAATATAGTAGACTTGCTAAGAGACCGTACGCTGAATTTTATGGTGCAGAGGTTCCACTTAGCACTGGTATTCCTTGGGAGCAAAATCGACAAAAAGTGAAAAGAAACACTTTGTCTCTGTGCTCAAACTAATCTAATTCGCATATATTATGCTAATTAGCACCTGAAAGCAAAACTAAGAACATAACTTGATAACAAGCGAGCAAAATTAGACGTATGAGTAGTCATAACTGGCTAATTTGAAGGTTAGAAATCCATTTGGGGGGTTATTTTGACAATTGGAACCATTGTGACCTTCCAAACCAAGATGACATTGGGATATTTTCTTCTCATAGGCACAGTGGACCACCTTAGATATGTGTGGGCTAGAGGCGTGTATTATACCACAATTCCTACTACTTTTGGGGGTGGGGGACTCAGCTCTGGTATTGTATGGTTAATAGAATGTAATTTTTGTACGCACAGTCATCTAATTAGCATAGCTTATTCTAATTATCACCTGAAAGAAAGTAGTACATAAGTTATTAGCTTCGGGACAGAAGGGAATGTCTGAATAGTCGCAACTGGCTAATTTGAAGGTCAGGAATCCATTTTTGGGGTTCTTTTAACAATTGACAGTCATTTTGATATTTAAGAAACCAAGATGGCCACTGTACATTTTTTTTGCTTCAGGTATCACTAATAATAATAAACTTTATTTTTTTAACGACAATAGAAAAAGATGCCAGACTCTAATGTTACTTTTGCTGGTAAGAGTGCACTACTTTAGACATGTATAAGTTAGAGACATGTATTACACAACAATTTGTACTAATTTGGGGGCAGGGAACCCAGTTCTGGTATTGCATTAATGATACAAATTGTTCATAATGCAAGGCAAAAGAAAATCTTCACTTTACTCATATTGAACCTGCATGACGGCATGGAACTCCTGGGATACAAGATTTCTTAAAAACCTTTTTCTGGTGCTGGATATGCAACAGGGGGTGACCTGTGGTTTAAAAGTCAGAGAGAAGCTGGATGAAATAAATTCATGAATGCTGATCACATCTTACACAACTATCTTTCACATCATCAATGAGACATGGAACAGGTGATATAACATCATATTAAACACAAATCAGCAACAAAGAAACTTTATTTGTCCGTGAACACACTGGAACATGATGAAACCAAAATTTTCACTGGCATTGTATGGTGATTTAGATTGGGGCATATCGTTCATATTAAATTTGAGGTCAACCATATCCTTTTTTGTATAACATCACAGTCATGTTACGGCACTTCACATCACAGTCGTGTTACAATATTCGTCCGGAAAACGAAGCCGAACAAACGGCTACTTTATCAAAATGCCTATAAATAATACTTCCAATACCCCCAATATATGGTTCTTGTCTGAATTCAAATAAGGCATCACGTTGTGAGACATATGTAGATACATCTCGTTTAAAACAACAACAAAACCGTCAACATTATTGAACAGTGTTATGCACATACTCGATGAGACTCCCGCAGGGTGAGGTGTGGGTCTTTAAGTGTTCTGACCATGATTAAATCATGTTTATGCATTTACTTGGTGTGAACATCCACGCTTAGAGTGTTATACATTGTTGTGTCTAGATTGTTATGCACAGCTGGGTTAAAAAGATGCATGGTCCTGCATAAAAATGGCAGATGCTAGTGGGAACTGGTTACACATGAATGGTGTGGCTAGAAGACATAGGCCTATAGATGGACAGAAGTGGAAAACCAAGCCAATAATAGGACAAGCAACCGATACGTGTAGACTAGAGCTGCAGACTTATTCAGGGTTAAGAAATCTGTTGTATGCAGACCTCTGGAAAAACACAGGAGACTAACATATCTTAATATGTACCTAAATTCATGAAGGAGCCAGCAGCCATCTTTGTTGTGGATATTAATGTCAAAGGTATTTCACACCCTCAAATAAGCCACTCAAAATGAATCACACGTTTCATGCTAAATTAAAATGTCAGAATGTGTTTCATTTTATACTTATTAGCACAATTTATGCTAATTGAGGTAATTAAAGGCTATTGATTCAGAAATGAGAATTATCAATGATTTGTGATAATTGGACATAACAGGTTCCAGTTCTGACATCAGGGAACATGGAGAACACACATAAGGGTGGGTTACAAATAGTCAACTTCCCATAACTATTAAGCAATTCAGATTTTCTTTCGTCTTTCACCTTCAATCACAAATGCAGTGCCAGACATGAGTTTCCATCCCCAAATAGTATGAATTGGTGACTTACACAGAGCTCCAGTTCAAACGGTTTGAAAGTTATGCAAAATGCCTGAAGAAAAGATTATTCAGTGGCCATCTTGAATTTTGAAGGTCAAAATGGCCGCTAAATATAAACAATGACCTCAGAAATGCATTCCTTACCCTTAAATTAGTTAATTACAACGGTTCACACACATATTTTTGGTAATTGGTTTTAAAGTTAGGCGACCCTCTCATTCAGGTGTTAATTTGCATAATTTATGTTAATTGGATGTATTTAAGCATAGATACAGAGTGTCTCTTAAGATATTTTTTTTCATTTTTGCCCCAGGGAAGACTTGTGCCAAGTGGGACCTTTGCACTATGAAATGCAGTGGTCACCCTTTTTTGGCCCTTAACAAATCTTCTGTTATCTTGACTTTCAGTCATCCGTGTGTACATTCGTTAGATATGTAAACAGCTTTCCCAACAGACAGCAGGCAGGTTAGCAGACCAACAGGCATGAAATTATGCTTTAATACATGAGTACAAATATGTGGATACTTTGTTCTTTTACATTAAACGGTACATTTACATTTAAAGTTATGACACCAAACGCAAAATGTAAAGGAAATGC
This sequence comes from Hermodice carunculata, assembly GCA_964020975.1. Taxonomy (NCBI): domain Eukaryota; kingdom Metazoa; phylum Annelida; class Polychaeta; order Eunicida; family Amphinomidae; genus Hermodice; species Hermodice carunculata. Next base: position 49,085,048 of record OZ026613.1, read on the forward strand.
CCTGCACATATCCTGACTTTCATGCATCTCTTGGTTTATCTGTTTTGGCAAGATATACAAACATACTTGACAGATCACAGGTAATTTGCCAGTTTGACAAACATTAAAGTACACGTCTATGAGTACATGTTAATATTGGATCGTTTACATTTACAGTACATTTACATCAAGCGGTGTGTAGAGTAACGCTATATGTAAACACAGCAAAACATCGCAGCTTCCACACAATCAACATTTATAGTCTTCCTTCTTTTCATTTATATATTCATTTCTGTACCGTATATGAAAATAAACATATATTTTCATGGTGAATATTTTCAGTGCAGCTCATGTGCATTTACTATCAAGACTTTGGCAAAGCTTGAGGAGAAACAAAATCTATAAGATGCTTCAATAATTTATGAGGATTACACTATCAACGCTTTGATGAAAAGTTGAAAAAAAAATCCATGACATACTAAAACGAAAGTAATGGATCGCGGTTATAAGGACTTCATGTCTTGCTTTAGAAGTTTCCCGTATGGACATTTTTTGCCTGTGGTCAACAAGACTGAGCGAATGGAGTGGAGAAGACAATCCTGCCCCCTGCTTGGCAAAAGCAACACGGGAGCATTGCGGTAGTTTAGGAAATAATAGATAATGTTCATGAAACGGCCTGCCACCCTGCCCTTTGCTGTATGCAGGATAGAACTGCAAGCTGTTGGGATGTTCAACATATACCGATCACTTGCAAGTAAAAGGATGGTAAAAATTCCTGTGTAAAGCGGCAAATAACAATTATAAAGATACACACACACACACACACACACACACACACACACACACATACATACATATATATATATATATATATATATATATATATATATATATATATATATATATATGTGGGAATCACTTTGGGGGGGGGGTGACCGACTTTACGGCGGAGCTACAAACTATGTTGCCTTATTTTATGAATTTTATGTTTTGCCTATATATCAAGATTAATCTATTTTAATGTCAATGCCGGACCGCTTAACATTCTAGCATCAGGTGCTAATCGTGTATTGTCTTGTCTACATAATTCTTACAACGCGCAATTGTCCAAATCTGGAAACGCACAGTCCTTTCTGGCAATATTACATTGGCATGTATACCAATGTACTTTCCTAAAGGTGCTAAAGGCATGAAACATAATTTTTTTCTCAATTATATATTTCACTTTGTGTCAATTAATCAAATATATCCTACATTGAGACTCGGGAAATCAAACATCATCGTGTGATTGTCTGTTTTAGTTGTCTATTTGTATGGTTCCAAGTAATAAGTCAGTGATTAGACGTATGGGGTTAATGAAAAATAAAATCTCGTATTGATGAGCCTTACAATACACAATTTACTCCGCTCGAGAGCCCCAGGCTGGCTGATGAGCAGCAAGCCAAACTATATGCATAAATTATGCATATAGTACGGCCTGAACTTGAACATCTTGCAGCATTTGTTAGCACGCATGCTTGTGACATGACTTAGTTCATCATTATTCAGTTTGTTTGTTTGTTTGTGTGTGTGCGTTTGGATAGTTTGTCCTCTAGCTGTAAATGACGCACGCACAGAGAGAGAGAGAGAGAGAGAGAGAGAGAGAGAGAGAGAGAGAGAGAGAGAGAGAGAGAGAGAGAGAGAGAGAGAGAGAGAGAGAGAGAAAAGGTTTTGTTTCAACAGTGATTTCTTACTTGCAGGCCTTGTACTCCGTCTAATTCAACCTGGGTCGTTACGCAGAAGAACCATTCGCAGTGACTGCCGCCCGGAAGAACACATATGCAATCTGTTATTTAGACTAAATAATTATTGCATGACTGGTTTACAAAGTTGTAAAATGACTGGTTTTTACCTTATTTTTAAACATCGATTACTTGAAATAAATTTTTAAATGTTTTCAAAATTATTTTGTATCATGACACATCTAGAAGGTTTTTGAATGGTTTTTACCTTATTTTAAAACATCGATTACTTGAAATAAATTTTTTAACGGTTTCAAAATAATTTTGTATCATGACACATCTTGTGTCATTTAAAGGTCATTCAGGTCGTCTTTGGGATGCTGAAATAGGCAATCTCATTAAAAATAGAAAAGTGGCCAACAGGTTCTTTAGGCATTGGTCATGTATGGGCCAGTGTAATCCGGATCTTATGCATGAGCTTGGGTTGAATATTTAAGAAGAAAACAAATTATCCGAGGAAAAATTAAAGCAAAGACGGTTGAAAGAAAGATTAAAGTGATCACTCTTAATATTCAGAAAGGCTCTAAAAACAGTAGAGCATACTGGTGTATGCTCAAGAGATTGAACGTTAAAAATGAGTACCCCCTCAGAATAACAGACCCGAACGATTGTTCCCGCTTGATAGAGAATCCAAAAGAAATTTCACGTGCACTAGGTGATTATTGGCGCAACTTAGGTTCTCAAGGAAGCAACAATAACACTTATTTATCTACAAGTTCGTTGAAGGATAAGGTTGATGATCTACAAAATTACATAGGTGACTTCAGTGGTCTTTCTGATATTAATGCAGACGTTGGAAAAGTTGAAATGTCAATGAAAAAGCTCAAATCAGGTAAAGCCTGTGGAGTGGACAGTATTCCCAATGAATTTCTTAAGTACGGAGGGCATATCATGATACATTCTTTAGTCAACCTCTTTCAGTTTTTCCCCGAAGAGTGGTCTCGGGGACCTGTTAAACCTCTTCAGAAGGAAGGGTCCAAGGCAGACCTCGGTAACTACCGGGGCATCACGATAACTTCATGTGTCTATAAGTTATTCACTTCTGTAATTGAGGAGCAATTTATGGATTTCCTTGAAAGTCATGACGTGCTCAGTGAAATGCATGGTGCTTATCGTAAAAGGCGAAGGCTCGAAGATCATTATTTTAGTTTAAAAGGCTTATGCACCCTGAGGAAACACAAAAAATTAAAAACATGGCTAGCCTTTCTCGACATATCGAAGGCCTTTGACACGGTTAACAGAGACATGTTATTCCTAAAGCTCTGAGAGAAAGGCATACAAGGAAAAGCATGGCGCCTTGTCAAAGGCCTGTACAGGCAAGTGAATAACAAGTTATTTTCGGACCACTTGAATCATCTTGGTTCGAGGTTGCACATGGTGTAAAACAAGGCTGTATCCTATCGCCGACTCTGTTCTCCCTGGTTATGCAAGATTTCATTGACATGTTAAATGATAAAAACTTTGGCATTCCCCTCAACGGAACAAATATTCATGGTTCACTGTACGCAGATGATGTGGTCCTTATTGGTGAAAGTGAAGAAAGTTTGACTAAAATGTTAAATGTTTCACATGTATTTGTATCTAAATGGGGCATGTCCTTCAATTACGATAAATCAAAAGTGATGGTTATTGGCAAACGTTATAACCCCAGCAGGTAATGGATGCTAGGGAATTCTTTTATTAATGAGTGTACGACCTATAAATATCTTGGGATACTTTTCACCCAGTCCTTATGTGACTTATCACATGTTAAAACGTTACTAAAACGCAAGGCATCACGCCTACGGGCTTATCTATGCAATATCTTATCAGCTCATGAGAACGTTAACAGAGTTTCGTTTGGTAATAGTATTTGGAAAAGCATCATCGTACCTTCTCTCTCACATGGATGTGCTGTCTGGCTGAACAATACTAATGAGAGCAAAGCACTAATTAAAACAATACAATATAGCATGGCTAAGGCGATTATGGGAGTAAGTTCCTCTCCGGCTGTTTCAGCGGTTTTAGGAGAATTTGGATGGTTACCACTTAAGTTAATTTTAGATTGAATACGAATCAAGTATTACCACAGACTAAATTACGATTTGCCTGATAACAGACTATGTAAACAAGTTTTTAATGAACTTTTGGGAAGTTATGATGGTCAATCGAAACCACCCTGGCCTTATATTTATGAAATTCACCAAATTCTGATTAATGTAGGAATGGACCGTGCGTTGACAAGCAAAAATGACGGCTGGCTGCAGCCTTATCGAAAATTAAGTTTAGAAAGTTACAAGTAAGAATTCTTTCAAGATATTGATGATAAAATTTCTTTGTACTGGTTTCGGTTGTTTAAGGGTTCTACTTTTGGCAGTAAATACATTTATGACTTCGGAAATTTTGCTGGAGTCCGATTAAGATTTTTGGCCAGAGTCGGTTGTTTGGGGTTGAATGAAGATCTCACCAGATGGGGATTATCACATGAAATTTGCAATTTGTGTCACCGCGAAAAAGAGGATCTTCCGCATTTCATGTTTAACTGTAGTACAACAAACCATATTAGAGTCAAATATATATTTTTGTTGGAAAATAGTCTAAGAGAGTGCGGTATGGAGCACGTATGGTACAAATACATGGGTTCCTCACAAATAAGAAAACTGTTTTTTACTTGGCGAAGAAGCATTTGACTTTGGAAAAAATGTTGGGTCACTGTTTGATTTTATCTGTAAGAAGTTTATAACAGAAGCGTGGCATTACAGGCGCGAGTCACTTAGCGACTCCCTGAGCCCGTCCTAATTGTTACTTGATTGGTGTGTATAGTGACGTATTGTGTTCTTTTTATACTTGTATATATTTGGACGCACCGTGGGTCATGCCCTGCCCGCGGTGCCCCCGTTGTAAAGGGGTAGTCTCATCAATAAATTATCCCTAAATTATCTTGAGCGAATATAAGATATTCCTGAGATGCACAGCGCCCTTCAAGAACCCTATGATAAACTGACAATAAGCAGATATTCGATTTTAACTAAAACACGAAAAATAGCAACAAATTAAACACAATTCATTTATACACCAAATTAAGCTTATAAATTTCAAAATCATTATTTTTCGCCTGCAATTTACATGGAAATAACAGTAACTTCCGAAATGTCCAAAATACATACCCCGTAGAGCGTTATGAGAATCCTGGCAGCTATTGAAACATCTCAATGACCAATGTATTTAAAATTTTGAAATTACTATTCTCGAAATACAGCTGTTGAAACCAAAAATAGTTGCTGCAGAACTTAGATAATCTACCGAAAGTGTATATAACTGGAAAACAATTGCGTATATCTCCATAACTCTTACAAACACTGCAACGCAATGATTATACATGCAAGTATGCGCAATGCATACATTACGTATCAGGACATGCAGTCCTTTGTGAAGTGCTTACACAGCAAAGAGATCATGTAATGCTCATACATTTTGTCAACAATGTTATCCTCTTTTGTGTTTCAATTTCAAAAGGTCAGTAGATATTGATTAACTTTTACGTGCCTAACAGTTCTATTCGTTGATGTTTATCTGAACACAAGGGGCTATCGCACATCTCAAAATATTCATGAAGTAGGCAGCGTGTTTTAAGAATTCTAATCAAATGACCGAAGTTTATTAACGATTCGATGCTATGTAAAATTGGCTGAATATTACCGAATTCAATGAAATAAAACTTCAATTAACCCATATAAAAGAAGATAAATCTCTATTCAATCACCATAGCTATTAGGACGTAGGCCTATCAATCAAATACAATTTAACTGAACAGTACAATCGTTACTATTATTACGGCTTTTTACCGTCAAACTGTGCTCGAAAAGTAAATAAAAGGTTAAAAAGACAGACCAAAAAAGACCATTTCCTTGTCATTCCTTACACTGCAGTGAAAAAACACTGTATCAGAAGCTCAGTTTACCATTTTCAACAGTTACACTTGGTTAAGATCAACTAAAACATGGACCTCACACCAATGTTCCACTCCTAATCGGGGGGGGGGGGGGGGCACAAATTCAACATCAGGGTGTGTGTGTGCTGCGGACATTTTTATACAATACCCTATCTTAATCCTACACCAGATGTAAAAAGGTACCCTTTCTTAATCCTGTGATGTGTTGAAAGGAGTGCTTCATTGGTGCGGGCATTGGTGCATCCTGGTGTATTCTGGAGACCAACATTCCAATTTTAAACAAGTTTTAGCATATTCTTACTTCCCACAACCCCCCCCCCCCCCGAACTTGCCAGTAGTATCCTATATCCCCAGTTCACTCAAATAATTGTTACCCCTATCCCAATCCAACTGTTTACATTTTAGGGGGCTTTTCTAATCGCGAGAATGATGAAAACAGGGCATTTCCCGCGGCAAATGCCCAGTACAATCCTACGTGGGAGTCCCCACCACCCACCCCACCTCGGGCCCTAATCTTACCGCCGCTACAGTTTATTCGGCCAGCGGAAGTCGCTCTCCGCTATTCTGGAATTGACGCGCTTTGAGAATTCCCTAAATACGCAGCGCTACTCCGGAATCGCGCACATTCCCATGCTGCGCGGAACAGTATGGTGAATGGGTTTTGTTTACAGTTACCGGCATGTATTTGCATTTAACGTTACTTTTTTCGTGTTTACATTTAAGGGCAGTTTTTCATATCTGTTTATATTAGGGCTCTGTGGGGTGGTGATTTTTCCTACCCGAGTACCTGCCAGACGTGTATTTAAATACTCGGGTGACCCGCGGTTATTACCCGCCACATTGGATTGCATAATCTATTAGCGCCATAGAGTAGTATGCTTTCGCACATTACCCTTTATTATTATTTTGTTTTATTTTTTACATATCTTGAAATGGACTGTTCTCCGTCCCTCGTAAAAGAATCCCAAACCTGGGACTAGAACCCTTGGCCCTCTGGGCCTCAATCAGCCATGGTGTCAGATCAATAATATTCTAAAAGCGAAATCGGAGAGCCTCACTTTGGAATTTGAAAAATGCTCGCTTGTTGGGACGCATTACCCGTGAAGGGCCATTATTTATCTCTTTATAAATGTATTTATTCAGGTATTTATTCTATTCATTTACCTAAAATATATAGTATCTGATATACATATATATATATATATATATATATATATATATATATATGAATGGCTATAACACACACACACACACACACACACACACACATATATATATATATATATATATATATATATATATGAATGGCTATAACATATATATACATATAAAATATATAAGACCCGTCGATTCCACAGGTAACAGCTGTCGATTCGGGTTTTTTTTCGCGGGTGCACAACGGAGTCCTAGTTTACACTTAAGCTGTTTCCATTTAGCGCTGATACTTACATTAAACGGTTTGATCCCTATCGTTAAATGTAAATTAACATTTAATTACGGTGCTTGCTGGTTCGAGACCCGCCCGTTCCATGGCACAACGGCGTGTTGACATTTGACGGTCAAACAAGCCCGACATCAAGTTTACAAGTTTGCAAGTTTTATTGCAATCCAAGGTCAGTACATGAGTGTTCAGGTTTGGATGCCATAACAATTAAAAATATATGACCAAGTCATTAAAAGAGTAAAAATCAGATGATTATGGGTAGATGAGATATGCACAAGGTGAATTAAAAGATAGTATATCAAGAACCCTAAAAATCAATTACATTGAGTTCATAAGACATGACGATCAGTTGAGAGCAAAAAGTCTGATAAAACAATCAATTGTAAAAAAGATCATTGATCAGAAAGGCTCCACGTGATCAAAAATGAATTTTATTCAACTTTTTTTTTTTTTAACTAAACAGAGATCGTGCATCGCGAACATGCTGAGGTAGTTCATTCCAAAATTTGATACCAATAAAAGAGAGAGTTTTAGGGGAAGACCTTGCCTTGAAAAAATTTGAGGAAGTTTGATAGGAATGGACTTCGGTCACTGGAGTAAAGATATTTTGTTAATAAGGTGGGACTTCATTATTAACTATTTTCCAAAGAAAAATACAGAGATTGCAGAACAATCTCTGTTTGACACTCATCCATTTTAGGATCCTCAGCATGTCGAGGATGTGCGTCGTAGGGCTACATTGTAATATTATTCTCATTGCCCTGTTCTGTAGTCGCTGGAGGCGTACATTGTCAGCTTCTTTCATATTGCTACCTCGGATTGTGCTACAATAATCAAAATGAGGTAACACCAAGGTGTTTTACAGGGTAATTTTGGAGTCTGCACAAAGGAAATTTGCCGCTCTGCTAAAAATACTTAGAGCTGTCTTTATTTTTGTGACAGCCTAATACACCCTGCTTTTCAAATTTCACTTCCTGGTCAAGCGTTGTACCCAAGTACTTACAAGCCTCTGCTTGGGAGATAGCTTGATCATTGAGTGATAGATCAAGGATTGAGTTGATGGAATTTCTCTTGTGATTGCTGCAAAGGAGCATACAAGTTGTTTTTCCAAGGTGGAGACTTCATTTATTTGCATGCAACCAGTCAGCTACTTGGATCAGCTCTTGCTGTAATACAGTGGAGACAACATCTTTGGATTTGTCAGTATAATAAAACAGAGTGTCATCTGCATATTAGTTGACTTTAGATTTTTTGAGAGAGACACTGAGATCATTTATGTAAGGAATAAACAAGAGGGGACCAAGAATTGACCCTTGGGGAACGCCAGTACCGATCTCCACGGGTTGGGACAAGTTTCCATTGATACATCCACTTGAATAGCCATAGCTTCTAGCACAGCAAGGGGCAAGCGTCTTTGTGGGCATTTTGGAGTTTTTCTCTGCTGTAGTTCTTCAAATGTTTATCGACGGATTACACTGCCTGCCCTCAACACCACCTTTATTTATTTTTCACATTTCATTTTAGAGCATAAAAGTTGGTAGACGACACTGGTTAAGTTTTATGCCATGTATTAAAATAGGTACGTAGACTGCCTTCAGTACACGTGACTTTAGGTTCAACTTGGTCACTTAATGCCAATTAGCAAAGGAGTATATTTCTTAATCTTTTTCTCTTGAGCAGTTCAGGTTTTCAGTGCTGGAGAAGGTTGCTTGTGCTATCAAAATGGGACGGCCATTTTGAGCTCCAGCCATGACATGACAATATTTAGTATGTACATCGTCAAAATGATTATAATGTATGCAGTCACTTAACTACAAGCCAAAGGACTATTTGTATCATCTCTAGTTGTGTGCAGTAACATAGCTACCAGACAAGATAGAATCTCTAGTCATCATTTGTGAGTGATTTATAAGCGAATAATGGTAGGTGATGTAATAAACTTAGCTTCCCTGACCTGGTGGTCATGTGATTATATTCAATCACTCATGTCTTGGTGTGTATATGAGTACACAAATGCATCTTAAGTGTTTATTTCAGAGTTTACTCAGACGGTATAAAAAGTGGTGGTCAGCTGGTCAGTCACACATTGGTTACTTCACAGAGCAACATTATAATATGTGCATATTTATGCATGGGTAATCCACTTGCACAAGTTGTTAACTTATTTCATGTTCATAATGTACCTAGCCATTTGAAGCCCTTGTATCGAGTGGTGCAAGCAGGTCTGTGGGTTAACAGTTAACACCATCATGCACCGCAACACAGACAAAAGGATGAAAACTTGTCGGGTGCACACTACAAGTCAGTCGGTCACACATATATCATGCACGTACAATGCACAGAATTATGTGAGTTCCGACTGCCACCCCGGGTAATAGGAAAGGTTCAGAACTAGCTCCAAGGTGTGTATTCGCCCCAATACACAAACATTTGGACGGCTAAAGCTGTTTGGTATTTGTGTCTTTTTGCCCAGAACCACTTCCTAGTAGTCATTACCCTATTCCGCAGTCCGAACTCTTTACTCTCCATAAGCTAACCTGTCCCTGTCTAACCAATGTACATATAGAAGTACTATTGTCCAGATTGCACACGTTCCTCTCTAAAATTTTGACATAGGCTGTATCAGCCCAAATGAATTAAAAGGTCTTCAGCGGGTAACTACTCAGAACATGTTTCAGAGCCTATTACCCGTACATGTCTCTGAGTAGCGGCTCCTTGTCCAAGACAACCCACATAATAATGAATGAATACGAACGTGGCAAATGCTGAATTAGCTAAATACGTGAGGTTTTGCTCATAAATGCAGAGCTTCATTATGAAAGAAGAATACCTGTCAAACAAACCATAATTACTAAATTTGTATAATACAGGTTCAGATAAGAATAATTTGACTTAGCCCTGAACCAATATATCTTTCTAGCTGGATTGCTTATACTAGTTAAACCACCTGCCAGTGTATAACTGAAGTGGAAACAAGCTGGGGCATTATATTCAGTCCCAGTGACTGTAAAATAAACAGTTGCAGCAAGACCACCTGTACAAACCAAGGGAAATCCTAACACGGACTGCAACAATGGACATCCTGCACCAGAAATGCAAAAAAAACTTCATGATGACACCTACTCCTCCCTTTGAAAGTCTACAAACAATTAAGCTCCATTTCACTGCCAACCCTGAGTCAATGTCTCAACGTAATTTGTCAGGTTTGTGGCATTCGTGAAAATACTGTCAATTTTGAGCAATTTTTTAATATTGAGTAAATGTGCATTTAGGCATGTCTGAAAAGAATGAAAGTCATTAGGATTTATGCCAAAAACAAATTATCAAAACAATTTTTCTTAACACGGTTTTAAGTACAATTGTGTATTCCCATTAGTTTGTATGTTAAAGCAACCTTAAATAAACCAGTCAGTTTTGTAGGTGTGGTTATATGATTTTGTTGAGGTATTTAGTTGTGCATCTCGATTTACTGTCTGAAATTTGGTGTTTCTATTATAATATTAATTATGCAGTAGTTTTCAAGTTATTAACTTGCAAATTACAATGGACAATGGGACTTCACAACCCTAGCCCTCCACTGACTGTAGTGCCCTCTTTTCGGCAGTTCTTGAACTTTCTGCTCTTGCCCTTGCCTATTGTATGTGGAAGAAAGATTGCTCCACCATCTGCATTACACTTCACACAGTCATCACCTTCATCTTTGTACACCATACCATGGTTGACTGCATGAAGGTCTATGCACCACATGGAGGCAGAGTTTGTCCGCGATTTCCAGCCAGACTTAACATCTTAATTGATGTTGCCCTGATGATAACCAACCTGTTTGAAGCGGCCCCATAAAATCTTACTGGATGTGAATTTGGTTATGAGCCATCCACCCCTTTCTCCTTTAATAGCTATAGGGTTCATTTTCAGTCTTCCTTTAATAGTCTTAGGACGCATATCTGTGGCCAGCAAAATGGTCTGACTTGATCGTGCCTTTCCCTGACACATCTTGCAGTATGGTAAATTGGCCTTACTCTGTCTCACTAGGATTAGGTGAGAGCAAGTAAGAGCTGGTTCTGGTTAAAATTTTCCTTTAAGATATTTTCTGGGTTCCTAGTGTAACAATGTACGTTGTTTGTCCGTAAATGGAAGTTTAACCAGTTACTGTCATGACCCAGGTGTAGGAGTCCTATGACCGACAATCGGACAGAGTATGTAATTGCAGGAATATCTAAGTTTAAAATACTCACGAGTGCTTGTGGCAGCACAAAGCCATACTTGTCGGAGACATGGAAATCTTCTAGTCGTGGTATTTCTGGAAAAGCGAAGCGATGCTTGTCCATGATTTGTGTACGGTAAACTATTTCCCGCAGTTGCACCTGTGACATTATATTGTCACGCAGAGCAGCATGACGTCAAAGAAAGTGTTGCCAACACCCCCGGAATTTTGTGCTGAAAATTCTTGAAAAATTGTAGTTTTGTTTTGGCATTTTTTTAGCCACCTCCCTGAATTTCATCTATATTTTCCCTTTATATTTCATATTATTGATTTATCAATATCTCTGAATTTTACTTTCCACCTCCCGGATTTAAGTGTGGCAGGTTGTCAACACTGCAAAGATATCATAGTAGACCCTTTTGTTACCAATGATAATGTTATCAGTGTTCATTTGAACATTTTTATATGCGGCATATTACATTATTCAATGTTGTGGAGATATTTTTCATGCATAAAATAAACATGAAAAATGCAGTTAGGAGTATTTCACCCGGGGGTAAGCAGATTTTTACTTGTTTTTCCAGCGACTATAAACTTATATTCTTCGTTACCACTCTTGACTATCTATCTATCTATCTATCTATCTATCTATCTATCTATCTATCTATCTATCTATCTATCTATCTATCTGTCTGTCCGTCCGTCCGTCCGTCTGTCTGTCCGTCCGTCCGTCTGTCTAAATCCATCCACCCATCTTTGTAGCACAGAGAGGATTATATTTATAGCAAAGGAATTAATTGAAGCAATCGGTGCACCTATCAATATAAAAAATCACGGATGTATCAGGCAACATACAGGCTGCATTCCTCAGCTTATTTTTGTGTTGGAGAGACTGAGCTGTGCCATTCCATAATAGTAATAATAATAACAACAACAACAGCAATAATAATAATAATAATAATAATAATAATAATAATAATAATAATAATAATAATAATAATAATAATAATAATAATAATAATAATAATAATAATAATAATAATAATAATAATAATAATAATAACCTGCGCTGTCCAAGTTGTATGGCCCGGTAATCGGAGTAACTACCCAGATGGAAAAGTTTTGCATTTGACTCATAAACACACACACACACATGTCGATCGTTCTCGCGGTTATAAGACTGTGGGGACCTACCTTGCATGAATTTTTCAAATGGAAATGTGGTCCTTACCAGATTGAGGGCGAAACGAGCACGGGCGACGAGTTTGCGAAGTAAACAAGGTCTTGGCAAGGCCGTAAATTTCAGACTGCGGTCTGAAGAGAGCGCTGTTTGTCCAGAGCAAAAAAATCTGTCGGTTACGTCATCAAAATCCTTTATCCGAGTCCTAGTTTGATATAACTTTTATGTGATAATAGGCCGTTCAACTATTTTGGCTGCAAAGTGCACAATTTTTTGAAGACTTCGGCATGGTGACAGCGCAATGCCATGGTGATTCTAGTGTAATAATGGACTATGATCTGCATTTTGCGTCCATGGTATAATCGACCATGGGGCTTAATGCTTCATCTTTATGATGGCACCATTCGTGTCCAATTGAACTAAATATTATCGGCAATGTCGTGATGTCAGCGCGTCAACCAGGCCTTCTGTCAGCCCTGGTTCAAGTTCTCCAAAGAGGGAGGAAGTGCCAGCATTTAAGAGTTCGTTAAAAATTGCCACCCCGCCAGTTGTGGCCATATTTGAGGAACAAACAAAACATCTCAATTCAAAGGTAATTACATGTATGCCAGTGCTGAGGTAACAATTTGCTGAAAAATTTCCCATTCACGCCCATGTTTTCTGGTGTTTATTTGATGTAAAAAATTCTTATGAACATTTTGGTGTGTAAAACATATATGTTTGTCATCTATTGAGTGAACTAGAAGGTGGTAGCTCTGTTCGTCTGTGTTTCCACAGGTTGAATTACTGGCGTGAAACCACAATACTGGCAAGGCTAGGCAACACGTCAACAGGTAGAACCAAATTTACGTAATGCTATCACCTGCAGTACATTAAAGGACTGACTGTGAATGAAAGTGAAGACAAAATCAACATGTTTACAGTATACACATTTTAACAAGTGCAGTTACATACCAGTTATCACTTACAGCATGAGGACAGCCAGTGACAGGTACGTGGGAGTGTATAGGTCGTGTGCTGTTTTAGACAGACCACTGTTAAGGGTGCACGAAGGAATTAATGCGCGAAGTTGTAGGTCTGAGTAAGTGCCAATGAAAAGTTAGCATGGTACATGCATTCATTGGTCTCCAGCACATGTTATTTCAGAGGTAGACCAATATTGTGTGTGAAATTGAGACCCACAGTATTTTTGCTGTCAGATGCATAATTTTTAAAACTGAAACTTGTATCAGGTGAAATGTATTAATACATAAAATATATGGTTCTGTGTTATCAATTTGTCTGGTGACCACCAGGTGTCATTTTTGTACAGCCATAAAAAGAATTCCGCCGAAAACATTTTTGTAATTTGATCAAAATGTAGTGCAAAGATTGCATTTTCCATACAGGTAGGGTGCTGGGTGATTGCATACTTTTACATACTTTTATATATATATATATATATATATATATATATATATATATATATATATATATATATATATATATATATATATATATATGTGTGTATAAAATAAATAAAATGGTTATATATATATATATATATATATATATATATATATATATATATATATATATACATATGTGTGTGTGTGTGTGTGTGTGTTATGTCATAATTAAAATACCATAGAGTACTGGAAGTACTGATGATGTGTTGAGTTTCATCAGGTATCATATTGTCACAATATATACATGGGTCACATGGTTCACACTCAAATACACCAACCGTTGATCATAATATGTCACAGGTAATGCAGCTGGTTAAATGACTGCATCAGTACTGTCACTGGGTGCTGCTGTGCTGTGTATACACAGTCTGTTCATATGATTGTGGTCATAGGGCACAGAGTGGGTGGGGGATACCACATTCAACTTGGACAGTCTTTTAAGATTGCACAGTCTTGTACGTAAGATGTGGTGGCGTTCAATTCTGTTGATTCTGCGATGATACCGGCAATAGAGTTCTTTGTTGACGAGTTTCACAAACTGCGATTGTATTGTTTTTGATGTAACTGGAACGCTCAACCTTTCACGAGCTTTTAACAGTGAAAATACACTGCCCATTGCATCGCTGTGCATGGCACTGTGGGTTGTGCCATCAAAGTTTTTAACACATAATTTATGTTTCGGCACATGCTTCACAGTCCTGAGGTTTAGTGCCTCAACTTCATTGGCATCAAGACCAAAGCGCTGCTGCTTCAAGCTTGTTGAAAGTTTGTAATATACAACATCTTGTAGCCGTTTTTTATCTCTTTTTGGTGGGATTGAAAGTCCTCATGCCCATGTTGAGGCCCTTACCCTTACAAAACAGTGACTTTCGTCTACATTGATTGTGGTTACTGCTCAACCAGTTCACCACATTTTGTCTTGCTTGGTCTGCAGCTTGACAAAACTTGTGTGTTGACGCCCCATGCTTTTCTAATGCAAGCGTCATTTCAGTATGACACCTTATAACTAGCTTGTTGGCCAGATATGCGTGATTGAAGTTGAAACTTCTGTCGGTGGCTTTTCCAACAAGTTGCATACTGAGGGATGTAGCATAGCATTTTTTCTCTGACAGCGTGAGACGTGCACAGTACATCTCAACTGCTCAGGAGCTGTCTTAATTTTGGCACACCTATCACTTATTACATGGGTCACCTTTAGACCACCTTTTTTCAATGTTTTCAATATTTTTGGATACTGCCTTTGACTCGCTGTTGTCAATGGCAGCCGTCTCCTCCATGTTGGCATATTTTCCAATTTTAGAGAAGGTCTGCTGTGCAAGCACCAGGCCAGTTTCAGCATCAATAATGGGTGTATGTGACTGAGTTCCAGCCTGGTACATACTTCTACCTTTGGGTGGATTGTTGTACACTGTGTCTGTCATTACTTGAAACTCCCTGCCTCGCGCATCCATCAGCAGCCTCTGATTTTCATCCAACTGCTATGTGTTCAGTGTTGTGTAGTTCACAGAGCACCTGTCCACCAAAGCCTGCAGTGTCTTTGCATTTGGTGCATGACGGTCCAGGGCTGCAAACATAAGTCTGGTGTCCTCGATGCTGATGGGATTTTTCATCAAGAAGGTTCCCAACTGCAGATTATTTGATGCTGGGAACCGTCCAGGTCGTGGCCTCTTGCACACTTTGTACAACCTGTGCATCCGTGTAAATTTGCACTTGGTACAACACACTGTCACTGTTGGACCAAGACCACAAAGTCCTCAACATTGCAAATTTTAATGCAGGCTGCATGGCTTGAATTGTGCTCATTGACACATTCTGTCAATAGGTTAGCCAGACTGCCAATGTCAACTATTCTGTTACCCCAGTAACCTGGACTGATGTCAGCATCTCGGTCCATTGGCCGTAGTGGCGAGAGGCATCTTGTTGAAGCTGCACGGGCCTGTAACATCTTTGGAGCTCTGTGGTATCTTGTTGGCCTGGTTTGTTGGAAACCATGAACAACAGTGGGTCCAACAGAAATCTGCTTGTCACCATTGGATGTGTTGTGGGGCCTCTTTTCCCCAGGAACAACTTTCTTAAGGTGTTTGTAACTGCTTTTACTTAGTGTTGCAATGTGGCTCTTGGAACCTTTCCTTTTAACATAACCCATCTTCAAATTTGTTGCTCTAGACACTCTGATACACTTGTATACTACTTCTCACCTTGTTCACGACTTATCAAATGCTACAGAAACAGTAAGTTAAAGCAGGGCACGCCCCTGTGCTGAGTAGAGGCAGATGTCCCCAGGCCTGCAGGAAGTTCCCTTACAAGTACAACGTGGCTAGCTAGGACTAACAGGGGGGGGGGGGGGGGGGGGAGGTGGGGCCAGACAAAGTAATGATTCACCATGTTATGGATTACAATCTTTCTGCAGCTGGTATTTTTATGGGAATAGACAACATTGTCAACTTTATGAACACATTTGCATATGGGCATGAATGGGAAAATTTTTTGCTATCCAGCGACCTGGCCTCCAAATTTTTTCATTTTTGTTTATCAACTTTATGAACACATTTGCATATGGGCATGAATGGGAAAATTTTTTGCTATCCAGCGACCTGGCCTCCAAATTTTTTTCATTTTTGTTTATCAACACACTGCTGTAACATCTAATTTTATCACTAGCATAAAAAAACGTATATGTCTTACTGTTATTTTGAGTTGTCTCATATTAAGAAATACTGTTTTCAACAGTTCGGTTGGAAAAATCAACAGGTTTTTAAATTGTTTCTGTACAATTAAGGTTCCACGGGGGTAATTATGACTGTGCTGAGGTAACATGATTGGAGAGTGGCAATAAAATATGAGGCCTAGGTATGCGAGGGGCCACATATTAAAAATTTTGCTACCAGCAAGGCAGATTTTGGCTTAATAGTGGAAAACAATGTATGCTTTCAGCTGACATGAATATTATGAAGGTATGTACACTGGCACCAGTATACACAGTGGTTCAGCTGGAGTCAACACCGTATGCGCGCAATGATATTGCACAGCAGAAGTACGCAGAGTTGGTTGCCATGACAATTTGCTGAAAATTTTCCCATTCATGCCCATGTTTTCTGGTGTTTATTTGATGTAAAAAATTCTTACGAACATTTTGGTGTATAAAACATATATGTTTGTAATCCATTGATTGAACTAGAAGGTGGTAGCTCTGTTCGTCTGTGTTTCCACAGGTTGAATTACTGGCGTGAAACCTCAAAGGGTTCTGATGACGTCACCGGCAGATTCTTTTTCCCCTCCCGGCAGAGAGCGCCCTCTTCATACCGCGGCCTGAACCTTTCGGCCGTGCCCAGATCTCGTTTGCCCGTGCACGTTTCTCCCCGAGCAGAAATCTTTTAGTCGACTTAAATAACGCATGAATATAAAATGAGAAGCTAGGTGAAGGGGGTAAGGAGGTCCCTGGTACGCTGGCACAAATAATTTTGTCCTAGTACAAGGTACGGAAAATAACAAAAGGTACAAAAATTATTGTTCGTACGAAATAACAGTCTTTGTCGATGCTGGTAGTTCTTTCATTCAACTATCCAACAATATGTCAAAAAATCCAAACCCTTCCATGTCAAGCGTTACGTACCGCTGTGCAATGTAACATGTGTATAATAATAGGCCTTTTGAATGATTGAAGGATTTAAACTTTTTGTGCACATGTAGTCCTGTGTACAGTATACTGGGTACCAATATTGGACCAACGTTAGTATAGCTGCACAACCAGCGTTGTGCCAACATTGGCCCAAAATTACACGTTGTTTGGGTTCTTTGGCTAGAAGGTTGCCAAGAGTTATGGGTGCTATCGATGGGACACATATTCCTATCCAGGCACCTAATGATGCATCAGAAGAATGTATCAACAGGATGGTTTTCCATTTTTGCTTTAGGAAGCTGTATGTGACATTAAATTGACATTTACTGACATTTATGTAGAAAGGCCAGGATAAGTTCACGATGCAAGAGTTCTCCGTTGTTCTCCCCTTTCCAAAGTGCTAAATGAAAATGCAGAAACATTGTGCCTCATGGGAAGTGTCCTCTATGGGGAATGTTGCGTATCCTATAACCTCGTATATATATATATATATATATATATATATATATATATATATATATATATATATATATATATATATACATACATACATACATACATACATACATACATACATACATACATACATACATACATACATACATACATACATACATACAGAGAGCTTGCAGTTTTCTACCAGCAGCACCAGAGTGACAATAGGACGTGCTTTTGCTCAACTCAAGGAACGGTTTCGTAGACTGAAGCAGGTGAATATTGTGCATGTAGATGATCTGGTATCTCTAGGCCTGATAACTGCAGCATGTGTGACGTTCAATGTTAGTCTGCTGGCAAATGATGACAACTTGGAAATATGCATCAAGTATGGGACGGCAGAGGAGGTCAATGGATTGAACATTTTCAGACCTGCACAAACTGGAATCGCTAAACAACTGGACATAATGCAGGGTATCTAAGCGTTATGGCAAATATATCATAATCATGTTCAAGGCATAGGAAACAATACGTTTGTTTAAGTTATCTTCAAACGTGAATAATATTACAATTCAGTACACATAAAACATTGCATATTGCCAAATGCAAATGTTGCAAGTGTTAAACTTATGTGGCAAACGTTTACCTGTTCAGTATTCAACTTGTATAATTTAAACAGTTAAGTGCAACTTAAAACTGTAATTAAATGAAGGGTAAGTATTAAGTCATTTGTTACATAATAAAGCTATGAAGCCCAAGTAAAGTAATAACGAAAAAACTTTGTAATGGACTATTCACCTTATTTTTTGTCATAACTTTTAACTTATTATTGCATTGCAGGGATGAACTTACTCAGCATGTTCATTTTATCACCCTGCATTTTCTGTATCATTTTCATTATGTCCGTGTAATGTGCCAATTCGTCCTCTCTCTCTCTCTCTCTGTCTCTCTGTCTCTCTGTCTCTCTCTCTCTCTCTCTCTCTCTCTCTCTCTCTCTCTCTCTCTCTCTCTCTCTCTCTCTCGTTTTCTTTTGGAGACTATTACACATAGAAACTCCAAACATGACATGACTATAGCCCCATGCATAAAATCTGGTCTTTTTTATGTCGGAAAGAGACAGTTTTGAAAATTATGCAAACTTAGGGTCATTTGAAAATTTAAACTTTTCTTTTTCAAAAAATAAAATCTTTGAATGTCTTAAATATATTATAGGTGGAGGTGCTATTCAAACTTACGTTTGTGCTGTAGGCGCATCCAATGGGCCACAAAAAAGGGTTTTAGAATTTTAATTCATGCCAATAAAGGTCCCTTGAAAAGTTTAAATGTTGAATATACCCCCCCCAAAAAAAATCTGGATAGAAATGCCATTGCAAATTGAACTGAGAGGTTTGTGCTGTAGGTGCATCCAATAAACCATCAACAAAAGTTGTAGAATTTTAATTTATGTTTATTCGGGGCACTATGAAAGTTTAAATGTTGAATGTCGTCAAAACTATGACAGGTAGAGGTGCCATTCCAACTTTAATTCATAGGTGTGTCCATTGAACCACAGTCAAAACTTCAAAGTCTTCGGGTTTACCTGAACACCTAGTAGGGCGACTTGAAAATTTAAACGTCTAAACTATTATGCGTAGAGGTGCCATTCCAACATCATATCCTGGGCTGTTCATCATCAATTTTGTCCAGAGCTAAGCTCTCAGACTCCACAAAAGCTAGAATCCCTAAACAGTATGTGGCCCTATCAGTGACATTAAATTAATGCAAATTAGGAGCAACAATAGCAGATTTGCACATATTTGTGATAGACCAGACATACAACAGGCCATAATCTGTCATCAGCAGTCAATAACATGTATTTGTACCTCACCAGGATTTGTTTACACTCATATTAGACATGACACTTTTATGCTACCATTTGGTGATCATTTTGCCACCAGTCCATGCTGTAGTGTCACCACTGACCCACATATGAATCAAAATTGCAGTTAAAAGTGTACCTCTTTGTAACCTGACACCTGACCTTTTGTTTTGTCAACAACTCTTTCTTCCTGGCGATTTTTTTACCTGTAGATTTCCTCTCGTACCAAGAGCCCCATTTTGCTACAGCTTTTTTTTTCTCTAAAATTTCATGTTTTCTCTCATGGAGATCTTCCAATTTCAATGTAGAGGGCAACAACTTTCCTTTGTAGGCACACAGACAGATTTGCTGGGGGGGGGGGGCAAATCGTCTTTTCTACTAGTGTCCATATTAATGGAGGTAAAGAATCACGCAAGTTCTGGTCTTTATTGACTGCTTCCAAGAGATGTTCACTGACCAAAAAAGAGTACTGCTGCACCAAGTCCAAAGTTTTTTGGGTTTTTTTTTTGCTGTCTCTTTCACTTTCCTTTCTTTACACATAAAATTAGTGACATCGATAGATATGTATAATAAGGTGACATTTTCTCCAAATATTGTTCAGTGTGTTTATAAATTGAAATTAAATACATGGCTTATTTTCAAACATTGATGTTGTTAATACAGTAAATGACATTTGCGTTTGGCACATCAAAGGGTTCTTTTTTCCCTTCATCATTCTGTAAAAGTCTTTAACCAACACAACCTTGACAGTTGTGGACATAAAAAGCCCCAGTGGCAAAAGCATTCTCTTCGTATGGCACCACACCAGAGGGCTCCGACTGAATATGCCTGCAGCTTTTACTGTCAACAATATATACCTTTAGGCACATGGTTTTGGTAACCATTGGCGAAAACCCAACTTAATGCTATTGTTGTCTCTTGGGTCAGGAGGAAACACATTAGCAGCCACTCGATGGGGCAATGATTGGTAGAATGGGAGCACTTGCTGTTTTCATGGTGAATAAATGGTTGCCTGTAAAGACGCTGGCTCACAAAGGCTGTGCCAATTTAACCCTTCCCAGGTCTGAATGGGGCTTTTAAGATTTTTATTAATTTTTATTTTCACTTTCGGTACTTATCTGTTTACACAAACATCCCCATTGATAACAATGCAAGTCAGTGGAGATTGCAATGGTTAGTCACATTTTTGACTTCTCCAATACCGTCAAGCAGATCCACGTCACATTTGGTGGACAACTACCATTAGTGTGTCTACCAATTTTGCTCAAATAGTCACGCTCCATTGTTTTTTTTTTGGTTTATTTATGAATTTTATGATTTCTCTTATCATTATATATTCAGTTTTGGGCAAAAAAAAATCTGAAATCGCTCTCCCAACTGTTTTGAAATTCCATACGGACACCTAGACCTTAATTCATTGAACAACGCTGAAAAAAAATATTTTAAACAAGTGCCTCCGGCTGTGCCCAGATAACAAATTAAACTGACGTCAAAAGAGGTAATGTGTAAAAGGGGAAAGAACATACATGTTTTTCAACATGTTTCAACAAATGTCCCAGCTACCCAAGGCCTAACAAAAATAAATGTGTGGTTCCGGTAACCTGAGAGACCTGCTAAAAAGGCCCAACCCTACAATTAATGGAACACACACACACACACACACACACACACACACACACACACACACACACACACACACACACACACACACATACACACACACAAGCACATTCACACACAAACACACACACACACAAAAGTACTTTTAAACCGCCCTTCCCTAATAAATACTGGTCGACCCAGGCCAGTGCTACAAACTCAGTCAGAGACCCCGGTGGCCCAAAAAAGTCCGTATTTTTTTTTTAGTGGCCCAAATGTGACCTACATGGCCCAAAGGCCGGGAGGCATGCTACGGGGGTCTGGGGCACTCCCGCCCCTCCACCCCCACCCCGAAAAAAAAATTAAATTTGAACATGCAAAATGGTTTATCTGGGAAGTTTCCAGTATCTTGCCTTCACATGATTGTCGAAATCACAACAGTTTAGTCATTATTGCACTGATTTGGCTATTTTCCCTCACATTGTACAAAAATCTGATGACAGTTAGATAAAATTAGTAAAAAGTAATAAAAAACATCGCTATATTATCAATTAAGATAAGACAAATTTTGCATTCATATATACAAGGCTTTAGAGAATTTTTACACATATATTTTGGTAATTAATTCAGGGAAAATTAACAGATAATTATCCCGCAATTACTAAGTTGTGTATTCTCAATACATAAGCAAGAAGAAAAAATACATTAAGATAATCACTAGGCCTGAATGTACCTAACTTTAAATCACTGAATATTGATTGATGATATTTTATGCATACATATTCCACGACAGTGCAATATAATTGCTGAAAGCACACCAAACTATGATGCATGCAATGGGAGTACCTAATGCCTAGGGAATCTTGCCTTGGCTTATTTCCATGGTGGACCACAACATGAAAATAGCAGAAATACAAGTATAAAATCGGAAAAATATGAAGTTGATTTGCACAAGTTTGTAGCTGAAATGCTTTAATTATTTATGAATTAAAAGATTGATCGAAATTCTTTATAAATTAATATATAAATAAATATGAGCAAAAAAAAGGCGTAATTTTTATAACTGTATGGATCTGATATATATATATATTTACATATAAATTAAAATATAAATAAATATAAGCAAAAAAGGCGTAATTCTTATAACTGTATGGATCTGCTATATATATACATAAATTGCAGGTCCCTGATAACACTTAAGATACTGAAACTATGGATATATAAAGCGGTCCCTCTCCAGTAGCAGTGCTCCCATCTCATGCATCAAAAATGATTTCACTTTATTTTTGAAAATTTTCTTACATTCACTCTCTTTGATATACCCTGGCAGGTTCTGCATGGGAATAGGTACAATCATGGTGCAGTAGTACCTGCAATTACCGACCCCAGTCCCCACCTGGTCAAAACGACCAGATTTCCTTGGCACGGACGCTTTTACAATGGTAAAATGACCTGACGTGCAAGACCACGGGGCTGTCTAATTGCAGCAGCAAATTTACCATCCCTGGTGTATTTTGTCAATAAATTTCTTCACATGAGAAACACTTATTTTGGCCAAATTCTGTGCCATGTTTCAAGACCTTTGATGCAAAATTTTGCTACAATGCTCCAGTTGGACAACCTTAGACCAGCTGCAACACGCGATCGACCAGCAAAATCATTCCACAAACAACCACCCGTAAAAAACAAAACAAAACAAAACAAAACAAAACGGTCGTTCAAATCAACCGTAACCAAGTTGTAAGACAAAGTTAACAGAAAAGCTGGCAAAAACGTGTGCCGTTATTTTGCAGTAAACTCAACTCAAACACAGGTTTTTTATTTCAACTTGTCTGGACGGTCAATTTGGGCCGGGGAAAAAGCATAGCTGCCGCATATAATTATAGCCACGATGGGTGCGGTATCGGTATCTAGTATGCTGGGTTTCAGGTGTCTGTTCTCCGGGTTACCAGAGCAAAGAGTCGTCAACGTATTTTCAAAAGATCACTTACAATATTAACTTTAATCTCCCGCTCGGTTGTGTCTGAAGCAGTTATCATCGGTAGTTATAAATCCAAATGCAACACGAAGGCATGCACACACACCTTGAGCGCCCATTTAAACGTAGCGCAATGTATTGTGCGAAAAGAAAAAATCACAGTGAATCTGGCCACGTGTTTTCAGCAGGCTTCCAGGTGTCCGTTCTCCCAGTTACCAAGGCAAACGGTCGTTAAAGTACTTTTAAAACATGACTTACTATCTTTACTTTAATCTGCCCACTCGGTTGTGTCTGAAGCAGTTATCATCATTAGTTACAAATACAAATGCGACACGGCACGCTCGAGTGCCATTTTGAACATTGCACAATTAATGCATTGATTGCGGGACAGTCTCACACTTGATTTGGATATCAAAGTGAATCGCGGTCACAGCATATATATCATTATTGATGCTTTGAAATAATTGCAATATATATATAAGTCATTCCAAAATAAATTGTCCATTCCATTCGGACAATTTTGCCCCATCAATATATCTCCAGTTCTACTCATGGTAGAAGCACCAAATTTGGACAGTGTGTAAAGATGGGTTCTTGCAGTACATTGGCACAATTTTATCAATATTACTACACTCATAATTGAGTTATGGCATTATGAATATTAATAAATTCTCAGGAATTTAGGCAACTTCCTGGGGTTTTAGGCAATATCCTGGGAATTTAGACAATTTCCTGGGAATATAAGCCGAGTTCCTGGGAACATAAGGCCGGTCCTGGGAATGTAACGAAGTCCCAGGAACATAGTGGTAAATTCCAAGGAACATAGTGGCACGTTCCCAGGAACATATCAAAACGTCCTGGGAATGTAATTATAAATTCCTAGGAATATAACTTAAGTCCCAGGAATTGAGACTAAAGTTCCTGGGAGCCTTACTCAGAGTCCCAGGAACTTTAAAATAACAGGTAACGTATGAGGAGTACATGCGTACATGCAGTAAGCATAACTTTAATGTTTCTTCACATCAAATTCATTTCCCGCAAATTTCCCTTTGCTAGATTTTGCGCAAAATTAGACTATCAGTCTAAGCTAAACCAATTTTATCGAACACTGTCTTGAAAACAAGAAAAGAAAAAAAAGAAAGAAAAAAAAAACCTCGCCAAACTGAAACCTGTATTTAGTGCCTGGGTTTTTATCAATACCCCCCCCCCCCCCCCCGGCCATACTCATGGATTCTTTTGGAGTTCTGAAAGCTATACAGAGGAACCTTTGGGAGGCCTATATAGTCTGTACAGCCATCCTAGGACAGCCATGCATGACCAAAGTGGAAACTGAAAAATTATATGAAAATGAAACAAAGGTCCCGCTTTACTATCCTAGATTGTAGGCCTAGGTCTATACAGAGCGTATGTCCCCTGCCCTCTCTCCAGGATCAAAGGAAAAATGTTACATACATGTAGGCCTAGGTCGAAGTCTATATGGCCGAGCTATGTTTTTTCCCAGGCGGTAACAAAGGTGGGTGGCCATGCATACTGATTCAAAATTTGTTAAACATTGGTAACAAGGCCTATGCATACATCTTTTGATGTATACACGATGTACCAGTTCTCTATAAGCTGAGCCGTGCGGTGTGTGTAATGCAGAACAATACGTCACTGACCACAGATAGGAAAATGATTGCTTTAAATCAGAAATTTCTGGTTCTAATCTGTACTTCCATGGTAAAACTGGAAAAATGTTGTCTTTTCTTGACGAACGGAGGTAGTCTGCGCAAGCCATGTCACTTCAGCCCTACCGACGATCTTGTAAAAACCGTGTACCTCTTTAAAGCAACTGAAAATTCCTCATTGATATTGATCAAGTTTGGAGCGGGTCAGTAGGGCAAACTTTTTTTTTTTTTTTGGTATAATTATTAAAAACATGAATTCAGTTTATGAAAAATCTAAAAAGCTAGGGTCTCTGCTATTATTAAAATGTGTGCGTTCTCTCAAAGGTCTGCTTGTTGCTTAGCATAAAGAACCCAAATATGAGTTTACCCTCGCAACAGAGACGCAGGGAAGGGAGGTATAGACATCGTTGCACCAAATTTCACAGTTCATATAAAGAAAGATAAGCAGGTGATAATAACAGTGTTTTTGCCCACCCAATCAACAGTAGGCCTAATTTATATTTGGTTAAAAACATTATGGTCGAATAAAGGATTTCTGAGTCTGAAAAGGAACAAATCGAGTATAGGTACATCAACTATATACCCTTGGTAGATCTATTAATTTAATAATTTCATAATAATAGGCTAAACCCTATAATAATGTTTAGTCAAATTCTTTGGAAATTCATTCTGATTAAAAGTCCACTGGATCTTCAGATCAAACAATAACCTGATTGAGGAAACACTATCCGGAAGGCCTATTCGTGATCTATGAATCATGGAAAGGGCTGACTGCATTGTTGATGCAGACAGCCAGGTGCCTTTACTTTTGGCCAATCAGAACACACGTAGCAGCGTCGCCACGGCTACAGTCACTAGAGCCGACATGTTGCCGTCCACTGATCAAATCCATGGACCATGCAAGATGAGCGAGGCAACAGTCAGGCCAAGGAGGTCCGAGTCTGCCGCTGATAACGATCTCAGTAATAACTCAACCGATCAAGTAAGGTCAAAGCAAAACACTAATTAATTGGATTATGACACTTTTTATTCCAAACAAAGTTGTTTGAAACCCAGAGACTTCCCTCCTCTCGAGTCTCTGTCCTCCATGGTTGGACCAAGGAGCCTATATTTTATTAGCCTCTTTGGTTAGACACGGGAATCCATTCTAAATCACGAAATAGCCCTGTACTAGGCAAAAGTGAGAGGTCATTTGGAAACAAGTGGCCTACATGTAGATTAGATGAGCAAAATAATGGTGAAATTATGACATTGCCCCGATTCTTTCCCGGGCACTTGAAAAGGGGTGGGGGCGGGAGGTAAGGGGCTCCCCGTACTAGCGTAGTCTACTGGGCATTTCTATTTGCTTTACGTACAAACTGGAATCGATTTTAATTTATGTACTTCGTAGCAACCATTATTTGTACATATTCTCATTTTCTGTACCTTGTACTAGGGCAAAATTATTTGTATCAGCGCCACACCCTCCCCCCCCCCCCCAATGAAAACGTGTAGTGATATTTCCAATTTAAGCAACTTTGCAACTCACTGCTGACTGCTTTTTTTTTGTTTTTGTTTTTTTTGTTGTTGTTTTTTTTTTTTTGTTTGTTTTTTTTGTTTGTTTTTTGTTTTTGTTTTTTTAGTCTTGTTTGCTAGGTCATTTGGCCAATCACAATCAATCAGTTGAGCAGGAGGTCAGTCACCATGGCAAGTTTCGTGGTTGTTAGAAAAATAGTGTTTGAGAGAAACTCCAGACAAATATGGTGAGAGAGAGAGAGAGAGAGAGAGAGAGAGAGAGAGAGAGAGAGAGAGAGAGAGAGAGAGAGAGAGAGAGAGAGAGAGAGAGAGATTGGAAAAGCAAAATTCTATGATTTAGTCATAGTGAACATGTTGAAGTTCTAGAACTGTAATTATGATCTTGATTGAAAAAAAATGTCATAGATGTAATGAAAGAGTGATGATAGACCGATATCCTCACTCATTAAGGACATCTATGAACTCTTAAAGGGAGTTTGAATGGATATATTGCAAAGTTCCTTCTGGTATGGTTTAAACATATTTTATTCGGATAATTACAATTGGGAAGGAAAGCGTAGCCCTATATAAATCCCTCTTGTGGATACCTTCTGGTATATTATATATATATGTATATATATATATATATATATATATATATATATATATATATATATATATATATATATATATATATATATATATATATATATATATTTTGGTTCCATATATTATAACCCTCTTCCCACCCCCACTCAGCAAGATCGTCCCATTGCTCATTTACAAACCGTTGTCATTTGGGTGCGGAACTCACTATTTTCAGAATGGCAGCCAAGTCGATCGGATATTTTGTAGAGGTAGTGTGATTAGTGTTAAGGGAAGGTTAATTTGTCGAATGAATGTAATGTACAATATATAGTGGGACTTTTCCAGAGTGAGCATTACCTGAAAAGTAAATACAACGACAAACAGTGACCAGTTGTAGGCGCCAGAAATAGTATTGTTTCAGACCTAAAAGTCACCCTGAGGCAATGAAATAAGGGTCAGAATAGGCGGAGTGCCAAGCGCCCCACTGCGTCAAAGACGAAGCTCAATGGAGAAGGTTGCCCCGATTGTGGATACAGGTCCGAAAGTACTGGCGAGTTTTTTTGCTCTTTTCGATTTCTTCTCTGAAATCATTACTCGGGTTGTTCTCAAACTTTGTAGAAATGTAGCTTGTGGGAGGGTTAAACGAAATTGTTCTTTGGGTGGTAATACTCTGGATCCCTGATTTTTAACGAAATTTCAATTTAGATACCTCTCAGTCAATGCTTGCATTCTATTGATTACCATGCACGTCAATGGGAATTGCAATGGGAATACACTTTTTCGACTTCTTCTGCACAAATGTTACCCTGATTCACTTCCAACTGGGTGGGGCTGCACCTTCGGTCAGCCCTTAGCATCTTTGTTTAATTGCTTATGCTTTAGTGATTTTTGGAAATTTTAAAAAATTATTTTGCTCCTTTTTTGCAACATCTTAAAAAATCTTCTCCAAACCCACCAACCTTATTGCTCTGAAATTGCACAAGGGCACTTCTAAAAAACCCCAGACCTTACTTTGCTCAACAAGTGGCGCTTTGATTATTTTTAATTTCTAAAAATGTTTTGTGTGATTTCACTTTTCTCAACTCTTTTTCCCCAAACTATATAGCAAATATGTAAACCTGACAATTGTAATTGACATTTTATACAATGCATTCCTTGAAACTGAGAGTTGCTAGCATTAAATCGATTCAAACTACCCCTAACTTCAGTTCGGTGCCTGTCTTAAGATAGAACAGATGTTTTTCTTCATACTGCATTTCATATTCATTCTCTGATACAAAAATGATACCAAGTTTTTGGCATGTCTTTATTGCACTTCCGGATTTCGACTTTGCTTGTTCGAAGGCTGACAGGTTTTGATCATAGATGGCTTTTGTTAGGTCAGATTTTGAGTGAACGTTTCTCTGGCATTTTTGACAACTGATAGCTACTTCTATTTTTCATGACAGTTCTTATTTGATATTGTCAATAAGATATCTTATCATATTTAGATATTTAATTTATCATGTATTCATTGGTGGATGTTCAAGTCTTGCTTTTATATCTGGTGATGATCATATGGATTCACTTGGCAAAAATTTGAACTATTTTTGACTTGGGCTAAATATAGTACTGCGATATTGACCTGCAATGGGCTCACATTACCATAAGTTGCATCCCCTTCAGACGTATTGGAAAGGTACCAAATTTGTTCACCACATCGTGGTGCTGTCACTTTCTAATTTCTATCAAAGTAGCGACGTGTTATCTTGAAGTCTGCGCATGCAAGGTCAGCTATGCACAGGACTTTCACAAACGTCTTGTTATACAATTATATTTACTCATCTATTTTGTGTTTTTGCTCTTTTCAACTGGTAGAAATGCTGCTTGTGGGAAAGTGAAACAAATTTGTTCATTAGGCGGTCAGACTCTTGATCCCTAATTTTTGGCATACTCGCCAGTTTAAGCATTCATTCCTGTTGATAATAACCATGCAAGTCAATGTTGATTGCAATGGAAATTCACATTTTCGGCTTTTCGAAAATCGCCAGCCAGTTTCACTTCAAAGAAGGTGTGTGTGTGTGGGGGGGGGGGCTGTACCTTGGATGGGTCTTAACCAATCATGTTTAAATGGTCACACTACAATAGGAAAAGACTTTTTGCAAATTGTCTTGTTAATTTTTCGATAATTTTTTTTAAAAATCTTTTTCTCCAAAACCACAAAGCCAATTGCTTAGAAATTGCATGTGAACACATCTTGGTACCTCCAGATCCTAATTTGTTGAAAAAGTGGCACTGTGATTATATTTTGTTTTTTTGCAGTATTTGTGCTTGTTTTCATTTTATTTGACCTTTTCTCCCACCCTGTTAGATCCTCGTCAGACTTACTGGAAATGTATGTGAAGAACTTGATTTCCACCAAATTTGTTCACTAGATGGTGGTGCTATCATTTTCTGATTTTTTAAATAAATTGTCCAAATAAGGAAAAAGTCGGTAAGGGGAAGTGCTCATGTGATGATGGTCTTAAACAAAGGTAATCTTAATATCATACTGATTGAAGTTCACAGTAACACTTCAGTCTGTGCCTGAAAGGTCAGCTGAGCACAGTACTGTCATGGTTTTCTTTTTCAATAAGGCATCTTCTGAGAACATTGGTAAAAGGGTTGCCAGAGGCCAGACAATGGCGAACTAGGACAACAACAATCATTGCAGGCATTGTCTGGAGGCAAACAGAGGGGCCAAATAGTTTACATCTAACCCCTGCAATGTGTGCTAAGACTAGCCCCAGTGATACTGGGAAATGGTGACCAGAGCTGGTCCCAGGGCTCAACATAAGAGAAAGAAATGGGCCCTGATTAATACAGCAATCTTTGTTTCATCCATGGGAACTTGTCTGGACCATTGCCCATCATAGGTACCAGTATATGGACCATCACAGCCCTCTGGGCACATTTACTGCACCACCAGTATACAGCGCCAGCGCTACACTTGCACAGGGAACCAGAACTGCTCCTGCTTTATATGCCCCTTTAACACACTCACCCGTACAAACCTTGGTGTCTGCAGTACCCCCAAATTATGGTGCCTATCCCGTATTCCTCTCTGGCCCCAGCTTCAAAATCAGTCCGCTCTATTCCTTCCTCTGGAGAAGACAATGCCAAAGAATGGGAGAGGAGAATAGATTGCCAGCACTGCCACAAATACAAGAAAGTGAAGTGAGTTAGGTCACCTTTAAATGTCCCAGATTCCATCTCTGGGTTTCCATTCCCCATCTACGGGAGCCACTGACATATGAAAAGTGGTGTAAGGCCACGTTTCTCATGAAACAGAGTGACTGTTTCATTACATGTGCCCATCTTCATCCTGTGCAGATCTTGTGTGCATTCTCCAGAGGCTCCACCATCTGTAGGTGATCAATATCTACTGACTCTGTGAACATTCTGCCTGGACTGGTTACCTTTGGGTGACCTCAGGCACTAGTTGACAGGCAAGAGAGTCTAATCACTAGCCTGGCTCCTGTACCTGCCTCTATCCTGCAACACCATGAGGCAGGGGATGGGCTTTGGCAGGGCAGTTTCTGCCTCAGTGCATCAGGAAACTCCTGGGGACCCTTAGACCTTAATTTTATTAAGTCGTGGCACTGCAGTTGTTTGACTGTTGTACGAATTTTGAATCTATATATAGAACGCCTGGCCAGGCTTGTTCAAAACTATTCTCAGTTATCTTTGAACTAAAAATACTCTTACTTTAAGAACATGGCAGACATATCTTGGACACTCTTGAACTTACATGATGTGAAAAGAAGAAAACAATTCTTATTTCTTTGTTTTCTGCCTTCATAGATGGAGTTGGATGTTCGCATTAATGACTGCTCAACACATAGTGTGTGGGCAGCCCAAGACAAAACAGTTACAGCGCCAGATGTGAAAACCCTGCACTTTTTGCAGAAATCATGGGAATAAGGAGTTAAAAACACACATTGGACTTATCACTGTATGATAGATGTGGTCCTCAATAGCGGAATTATGCCTGATATATCATTTATTTATGAATCTGTTTGCCGTTTCAGCAATATTCATGAGATTTTGTGTGGTATGAGCATGATGGGACAGCTGACATGATTTCAGTACATGGACTACAGTAACAAATTATTCACTCAGTACCATCAAAAATTAGCTTAGAACGCACCTGTGCAGTTTTCATTCAAGGCCTCTGCTTCATTTGGTTCACAACATGTGCTGTAGTGGCAACAGACAGACTCAAAATGTGTGCACACATGGTGTAGCTCCAGGTCAAGTGTGGTCATGAAATGTTGCATGGCGTTGATAGTATGGCACCAATTGTATATTGGGCTTATGTATGGATGGAGGGATAGACAGACAGACAGACAGACAGATGGGTTAATTGCTGTACTAATTACAAAATGCCAACACCATGAAAAAAGCTAACATATTTTGTCCTCAAAAAGTCAAGATCAAAGATCTATTGCAACATGAATGGCTGTCACCCACTTTAAATCAAAATTGATGCAAGCAATTTTACTTTTCAAATGGTACTAATATGCCTGAATTTTTTTACAAACTAACAACGTGCTCATTAACGTTTTCTTTTTTTTTCTTTCCAGGTAAAGTGAGCATCCTTTTAATACCCTTGCCACCTCAGTGACTTTGAAATTAAGTCAAGGTCATTACGTTTCACATAAACTCTTACAAGGATGATCAAACCATGGACTAAATTATAAATGATGCGAGAAAAAATGTAGGTAACTTGAATTTTGGTTTGGGGTTATTATAAAGTCATTGATAACCTTGAGACAAGCTCAATATAATTGTCATTCAAACTCGACGTAAAAACTCTCAGCTGTGACTGACCGTTAAAGTTCTGATCCTAGCTTACCCAGAGTTGACAGCAAAAGAAGAAAGTGGAAAGCTTTAAATACATATACAAGAAGAAACAGATTGGGAGTTTACCGTTTTCCATTTCAGTTATAATTTTAACAACAAGGTCTATGGTTGCATACCATGTTGCATGGCCTGATCGAAAGCCATACTGACTATTATAAAAGAGGTTTTGAAATTGCCCAAACACTTGACTGCAGACTACTTTTTCAAAAACTGTAGATAAGGCAGGTAATAAAGAGATTGGACTATGATTCGTGAAAAGTGCATTATAATTTGTTTTTGTGAATAGTATTGCTTTTAGCTATTTTAAGTCTTTTAGAAAATATGCCAGGATTCAGTATTTGATTTTCCATTTGCCAACAGTTGGTGGTTTAGTAATTATGTTTTTATATCGGTTATATGGTTTTTACAGACATGCCATCATGACCACAACCAGTTTTTGATCGCAGGTTATTATCTACATTTCCAACAGCTGTTTCTTGTATCTGTTCAAACTGAAACCTGAGATTGGAAAAAAATATTTTATGGTTATTTTCAATGGGTTTTTCATTTTTGTCGCTAATCTGGTCCAATACTTGAGAAGAAATTATTGAAGCTATTTGCTTTTTCAAATTTATCTCTTATCTGATGTCCCTCACTTACAAAATATTTCTTTTTGTTAGTTTCAGAAAATATTCATTTGTGTCTTTCATGGTCTTCCCAATGTTATTTTTGTATGTTAGGAAGCATTTATGGTTGTAGTCTTTTTTAGCTATAATTATACTCTTTTCTTTCTCAGGATATTGTTATAAAGTTGTTAATTTTCTTTTGTGTTTATACTTATTTATTTTCAATACTGTGCACGACAAGCGTGTATTCATAGCACTATTTATTGTGTCTCATTCGGCAGAGGAAATTTGGAAAAAAGAGTGCTCAAAATATATAGAAAATATTTTTAAAAATAAATTGCACGTATTTCCTTGGTATCTCTTCAAATTCTAGTAATATAGCAGCATTAAAAACAGTGTGCCAGACCAGTCCTGCATTTTTATCATAAAACGGAACTTAATTCATATTGTCAAAACATAAGACTGCCAAAGCCCAATACCCAATTAAAAAAAACTATCATGAAAATGGTCGAACAGGTTTGGCTACACATTTAGGAATCTACTTGATTGCCATGGCTTAAGTATTGTTTGAATGTGTCAAGAAGTTGGCTCTGAACACTTTTTGAAATTATCTGTTTACAGAACACTGGACAAATGAAAAATCAGCAATTAAGTCCGAATGATTGTTAGTTATGTGGCATGTGGAGTACAGAAGAATTTGATTTCTTCATGATTTTTCAAGATCTCTAACTCATGAAGTATATGCATACCAAAATTTTATTTTACTTAATCCAAATCAAGAAACATTTCGACTTTTATGACATAAAAATAACATACAACTATGTTTCTGTTTTATGAATTCAAAACAAGGCAGTAACTGTTAAAGCGTACATTATATATTTAGAATTTCCGCATAACTGAACCACTACAGTTTGTTTCATGTTACACACACACACATACATATATATATATATATATATATATATATATATATATATATATATATATATATATATATATATATATATATATATATATATATTGTTTGAATGTATTGTACCATTGTCCTGAGCCTAAAGCCTTGGGTACAGAACAAAGTTACTTACTCACGTAACAAGCACCAATATGTATGAATACTTTAACTTTACATTCGGAAACTTTGAATATGAACACCTTATTGAAGAGTTTCATGTACCTTATATTATTATGGTATTTGTGCTATCTTATATCCTCTGAGCAGGTAAAACGTGCCCGCTTAACTTGAAGCTATTGACACTCACACGTATAAATTTATACACACATAAATATATACATCACATCACATCCATTGCATATCGCATACATGTATTCCCTCACGAAATGGTTTGCGTGGTTGCAACAGTGCAAAACAGTGACAGAAGTTACGTGACAGGACACAGTTTTAAGTTTTAAGTACAGTGATATACATTTTGTATACAGATGGACGTTTTATATATTCGTATGTTTCACGATATACTCATATGTATATAAGTAGCTTGAAACTTAACATATGGCCGACACTAGCACGCATATTCAAGAAACCAATGGCAGTATGGTATGCGACGATACGGACGACTTTTTCATATCGTGTATCAATAGTTCATTATAATCATTTATTCTGTTTCATACGGGGGAGGAAAATGGTCATATACTTTCCAAAAGGTCATCCTTATCAATATCAGTAAACTTTTACAACTTTATGTTGTGTCTTGTGTGCCAAATCAAGTTTGGTATTTTCATTTGATGTTTTCTTTTTTGCAATCAGTTACACATGAAAAGTGCATAATGTTTATGTGAAACATATTTAAGACATCTACGTTGGTAGGAAGAATTTGTTACACAAAAAATACAGCAAAAATTGGAAGATTTGTCTGAGGTTCATTTAAGTTGCATCGAACTATCTTACCTTTACAGCCATGTAAAGTGACATTATATTTCCGACATTAAACTGCTGTCACTCAACGTGTAGTAGATGCATATGATGGGGATATGCCAATAAGTATGCGTCAGGATCCGCAGTTATAGTCTGACATCAGACCTAAAAGCGGTTGACATTTGATAAATATGTACACGTTTACAGAAAAAGAGATCAAAATGGCAAAGTCGCCTTGACCTTGCCCTCTAAGTGACCCTGTATATTGAAGACTTTGTATAATTTTATATGCTACGTATAAACATACTAATGGGTGAAATTAGCTATAAATATAAAGGATTTAATTGTCATGTGTGAGCCATAATTTGAATAAGATATGTTCCAGGTCATAACCTTGTTGCCAGGGTCACAAAGTTTATTACTTTTTGGTGACATGCCTTTTCAAATTCTTAAGGAATATTCCACTCGGCTGTCACGGCCATTGCTCCCCTAACGATTTCTGGCACCGTTTCAGGAGTTCACAACTCGATCTAAACGGTTGTGTGCCCAGTTGATAATTATTCTGTCCATGAACCCAAAGGACCCTCAGGATTCAAAGGCTTTCTCTTTCTTGTATTGTTTCAAATTCCTCTCTTGCTTTCAACGACATATATGCGCCTCCATCAATGAAAAGACACGCTACGCTTTTATTTTTAATGATAAGACAGGGCGGATCATTACCTTGTTGCCAGAGTCATAATGTATGTATGTATGTATGTATGCATGTCTGTCTGTCTGTCTGTCTGTCTGTCTGTCTGTCTGTCTGTCTGTCTGTCTGTATGTATGTACGTATGCATGTATGTGCGTTTTTATCAATGAATTCAAAACGTTAAACTTTTGGGTACTCCCCTAATAAGGAAAATTTTACGGAGCTTTGATAAAACGTGGCGCTATTTGCATAGAATGACGAGTAATCTGCTGTTTGATAATGGATAGTCCTTCTTCAGTGACGGGCCCATTATGTTGGTAAAACGGCATTTTGGCGGGCAAGGATTGGGTTGTTTATTCCATTTGTTCAAGCGGCATTCCTTTTGTCCACATCAACCTGCTTTTACCGGAGTTGAATATTACTGTGCTGTAAACAGTTAGTTAGTTCTTTCTGGTTTGTCTGGTCACACACGCACAAGCTCTCTCTCTGTAAACAGTTAGTTTAGTTCTTTCTGGTTTGTCTGGTCACACACGCACAAACTCTCTCTCTCTCTCTCTCTCTCTCTCCTCTCTCTCTCTCTCTCTCTCTCTCTCTCTCTCTCTCTCTCTCTCTCTCTCTCTCTCTCTCTCTCTCTCCTCTCTCTCTCTCTCTCTCTCTCTCTCTCTCTCTCTCTCTCTCTCTCTCTCTCTCTCTCTCTCTCTCTCTCTCTCTCTCTCTCTCTCTCTCTCTCTCTCTCTCTCTCTCTCACACACACACACACACACACGCGCGCGCGCGCGCGCGCGTATATGTAGCATTTGAAGAAAGATAAAATGTGTTGTGTTATAAACAAAGGATAAACCTTGACATGATATCTTCCAAGAATGAATATACGGTGTAACTCGAGAAGTACTTTAAATCAGGCTATACCTTTCAAAGAGAAATAAAAATCGTACTCATTGTGCATAAACAGGGATAAATCTAGCTGGGGCAGGTCTGTTTTTAATATGCCAATATATGGAAAACTAATATAGAGAAAAGCTACTCAGCGCACATCAGGACGCGAGAACAATTAATTGCATGTAGCGTATTGCCAGATACTGTAGAAGTTTTAATGATATTAATGTTAATGTCAAATATGTTCTGCTGTTTTGCTGTTAAGTTCTTCTGTTGTCAAATTCAGATACAATATAATAACCGTTTCCCGTTAAAGTTGGCCAACGTTTACTGCACCATACACATTTCCTATGCATGGAGTGTGATTGGTGAAAATAGTATTTGATCAGACGAAAGATGCCGTAGACCTCCTATTCATTTCAATATTGTATCGTATGTCTAAAATAAAATATTGATACTCATGTATGCTTCCACATGCAATTAAACAAAAAAACGTCACTTTGTTTATTTCACAGGTTCATTTTGATCTAGGTCTTGAGGGCAAACGACGATTTAAATGTCTGCCTCTCCAAACCCTCAATGCGTTTTGTTGTTTCCAGATTCATTTCATTCTTGGTTTCTTGCATCATAAAGACTTATTTATGATGGCTACTGCTGGGGAAGAGACATACCATTATCACCTTGATGACCTCTCCGTATGTAATAACTTTCGGTTTAGTTTCCATGTGCTACACAGTTGTTGCTTCACTGCCTCTATTACATTACAGTGAGACTCTTTTTGGTATTTATGGCGTCCTCTAATCGCCAATGGAAGCTGCTCCTGTCGTTCCACGGAGACTTTTCAGGAATGGCATGAGAGCTGTGAACGAATTGAAATCCTTGTTAAATACTCCTGATGAATGCAAGGATTGGATTCACGGTCTTGTGAAACAAGGAAATCTGCACAATTAATGACAAAAGTAGCTTCATCAGCAACATGTAACATATCACTTGGTGTTTCCTTCATGGAAGAAGACACTTTTGAAAATAATGTAATTGCCAAATCAAGTCACAAAGGTAATGATCAGCTCATCAGTCAAAACATAATCAACTAAATTTTACTCAACACTCCTAATCTGTTCTACGATTATTGGTATGATCATGACATCAATCTGTGTAGCCACATTATGCTTTTAGTTTTATGCACACATGGGCATTGCCATTTGACATGCAAAGAGATTTGGTACGTCTACACTGAATCCAAATCAATGCCCTTTCCCACTCACGTATACATACATACATACATACATACATACATACATACATACATACATACATACATACATACATACATACATACATACATACATACATACATACATACATACATACATACATACATACATACATACATACATACATACATACATACATACATTACGTTCGCAGCGCTTATGCTGCAAAAATATACCTATGGGAAAATACGATTAATTTGTATAGATTTTTTCATTCGAAAAAGGCGATTTGGAAAAATGCCATAGCCCCGTATAAATCCCTTTAGCACATGGAGAGGAGAGAGAGAGTGAGAGAGAGAGAGAGAGAGAGAGAGAGATGAGAGAGAGAGAGAGAGAGAGAGAGAGAGAGAGAGAGAGAGAGAGAGAGAGAGAGAGAGAGAGAGAGAGAGAGAGAGAGAGAGAGAGAGAGAGAGAGAGAGAGGAGAGAGAGAGAGGAAACACATATGAAACAAAAAGACGCTGGTACCCAGAGTGGACATCACAACACGGAGACAGATAGATCGGCAAAGCCACACAAGGTGAATTGCTGACAAGACAAGACATCACTGATAGACTAAAAGATTAATGGGGTATGGCATAGACAATACGTACTTCGTTACTCTCTTATGGATACTTTTTACAAATCACGTGATTGCCTCAGGCCTGCTGTTGATTGAATATATGATGTGCAGCGTTTAATCATTTCGTTATCTTTAAAAGTACAGTTTTTTTAAACTGAAGAGTA
>OZ026613.1:49123373-49215373 GCA_964020975.1 Hermodice carunculata
TCTTTATATATATATATATATATATATATATATATATATATATATATATATATATATATATATATATATAATGGAATGCCCTTTCTTGTTTTATTTAGTATTTTATCAGAAAAACAAATAAATTTATTGTTATGGACAAATGTTTGATCAGGTGAATAAACATTTAATCACATAATCAAATACAGTATATTTGTTCTTCTGATCAAATAAATTTGATGAAAAGAACAAACTGATTTATTATGAAGATCAAATAGACCTGTTTTGAGAAAGAAATAAAATGATTTTGATCCCATGAAAAAATGCATTTGTTCACATGACTAAATCGAATGCTCTTCTGATCAAATAGAATAAGGTATATCTCGATTTATTCACCTGAACAAATATATTTGTTCCTGTTATTATATCCATTTGAACTCCTGAATAAATACAAGTTTTTTTCAATACCAGATAATAATTACTCCCTCTTGCATGCCGATCGTTACTTCCGGTAGTCAGTGGTACGATAGCACACGCAACACGTACGATCTCGAACTTTGACATTTTCTTTATGAAGCAACATGGAGTAGGGGTCGGGAGACGGAGCTAGTTGTCACAGGGTTAAATTGTCATCATCCACTTTTTCAGAATCCCATTTGGCCTGCGGGGTTTTTCTAGGCTCCAATTAATAATTGAAAACATTTAAAGAAAAAATCAGATTTCCAGCTACAGGCACGTTATAATCGTTTGTAAGGCTGAAAGAAAGTGAGGAAGGGGAGAGAAAAAAAAAGAAAGAAAAATGCTCACATCCTTCCCAAAAGCAGAGCCTAACCGCCAAACCTTAGAAAGAAAAAAAAGTGAAAAAAATTACTCATATCCATCCCGAAAGCAAGAGTGAAAGAGCATGGAACCATCCTCCAAATTAACATTTAACCCCGCCAAAGCACAATATTTTGAATGACAAATAATAATGATGCATTGTGCACGGCCGGTTTCACTGACTTTTATCTCTAAACAAAGCCAGAAAATGTCTGCGTTGTAAATGTCTGCGATGTCCGTGTTGAATACGCCTATATCGCAAACATTTCGAGACTGTACCTTTCGCGTATTTACTATTTGTTGCTCGGATCAAATACGGGCGGGAGTGATTTGTTCCGAAGTGTTAATATTTGATCCGCGGAACAAATCAGACATGGAGCGTCAATTTAATCAAGTTGGGGGCTATTTGTTGAGACGACCAGACCGATTTGATTAAATATCATCTATTTATGCTTCTGGCCAAATCGATTTGATCATCTGAAGAAATATTTGTTCATGTGATCAAATAAGAGTATATTTGTTCTTCTGTTTTAATCGATTTGATGAGAAAAACAAATCGATTTAATCAAAAAATCAAAGTAATTTATTCAGAGGAACAAATAGACTGTATTTGAACACATGAACAAATGCATTTGTTCACCTCATGAAATCGATTTGTTCTTCTGATCAAATATTTAAACATCCGATAAAATATATTATACTGCGTAGGCCTACCCTTACAACGGCCTGCCTTCTGTGGCAAAGCTGCAGCGGAAGCAAACTAATAAGATCCACGGACAATAGACGCAGCAGCTCTTTGCCGTACAATAGGCATCATGAGTGCTCGGGAAGGGTGGCGTACAATCGGCCGTTTTCCACTACCCTTCTATGACATAGTCTACCGGTACATGATCACACGATTTGACAGTGCACAGTCACCATAATACATTAATGTCCTTTTGTAAAACGACACACTGGCGTATGATCACATGATTTGACAGTCATGAGTCGTCAATGCTGATATTTTGTATATTAAAACTTGCATACATGGAAAACTTAGGCCTCTATAGGTCTTGAGCCATGGGCCTGTAAATCTCATTAGACCTTGAGTCGTACCCAACTCTAATCCTCCAGCGGGATCTTAATTTTGTTTACACCCTGCCCCTGGCGGTGTTCCTGCTAGCTCACCTTCATCGCACTCAGCCCCAGGACACTGAATGACTGTTTATAATTATAATCGATCCCGCACGGACCAATTAAAATGAATTTCTAAGAAATATAACTGTGTTCGGTCACATGCTTTTCACACTTGTTCGTGGATACTTACTCGAAACACAACAAAATGTTAGCCTACCTCAGGCACACCCTTGTCCCCTTCTTGCCACACGTAGCCGTTGCCTATATGTGACAACAGCAGATGCGCCAGGCGCCATTGCCGGTGACCGCAGAGCTTAGTATGGTCTAGTAGCGCCATCTAGTCGTAATAAATACAAGCACCATGTTAATTTTTGCATAGGCCTACATACATACATACATACATACATACATACATACATACATACATATATAGAAATGAATGTGTTGTGAGCTCAGCTGACTGACAAGTCAGGAACGCCAAAGAGTGGCAGGCCTAACATGTCTCTCTTATCTTTGGCGCAAGTGATAAATTTTGGATTTTATGTTCATAGGCCTGTGTGTTTGGAAAGAAAAGACCCTTAAGTTTGTAATGAATGGAGAATATTTGATACGTTGAGAAGACCGGTTTAAAACCACCAGTTGCTTTTTATGAGTGACTGCCTGCCTCGGGTAAAGGGTGAAATGTATTTCTTCACATTGGCATTGAAAGCTGAATGATGATGTTTTGGTAATTCTTGAATCTCTGCCTCTTCCTGTATTAGACTTCGCTCTCATTGTTGGGTTGGAACTAAAGATTGTGGATAATGAGTTTCCGAATTATTAATGCATGACCGTATCCAGTTTGTGCCACATGTAACCCGGTTTTCTTTGTAGACACACGGAGAGATTTGCAGTCTTTCCTAGCTGAACATTTTTGTCTAGCACAACTGCCTTGTCAGCCGGCAGAGCGTATGCCATCGCTCTTCGTCTGTCGTCCTTTCGCAATTCACATTTTCGACTTCTTCTTCGACACCGTCAGCCAGATTCACTTCAAACTTGGTGGCAATGTACCTCAGGTGGGCAGACTAGTAACCGCTTTGATTATGGGGTGTCTTGGTTCCAAAATGTTGGACCTTTTCTCTACACTAGCTTACCGTACTCTAAAGTTACTGGCCAAAAAGGCGGAGTCTATGCATACACAAACATATATACACACAGGTCCTGCATTCAATTTGTATTATAGTATAGTATACACACACACACACACACACACACATATATATATATATATATATATATATATATATATATATATATATATATACGTATTTATAAATATATACATATATATGTATATATATACATATATATGTATATATATATATATATAAAATTAAAACTTCCATCACATTCTGATGCTGAAAAGGGTTTCATAATATTAAGACATGATAAACATATATACATTTTTGTTTGAAACTGAATGTTATTTTCTTTTTTGATATACGATGGCTGGCTGAAAATTTCTATGCCTAGCTGTGCAAGACCCATACAAAGTCAATGGTTTTCATATATTTATCTACATAGTCCCTTTCCAGGTTTACACACATTTACCAGCGATGCTGCAAGGTCTGGATGACATGTCAAGAAGAAATTTTCATCAGCCAACCTAAAAAAAGTCATTCAGAGCGGAAATGACGCCATCATTACAAGGAAAATGGCGACCGGCTAGCTCCTTTTTCATGTTGGGAAACAAGTGGAAGTCTGACGGGGCTAAACCGGGTGAATCAGGAGGATGGTCAATGAGTTCGAAACTACAAACATGGATCGCTGACATGGCAACCACCGATTTGTGAACAGAAGCATTGTCTTGGTGGAACAGGACTCCTTTAGTGAGCATTCCCTGTCGCTTAGCTTTGGTAGCTTAATGCAACTGTCTCAGTAGGTCAGCATAATATATTCCATTGACAGTCTGACCTTTTTTGAAGATAGTCAATCCGCAGAATACCCTTGGAATCCCCAAAGATTGAAGCCATCACCTTTCGAGCAGAGAGAACAGGCTTTCTTGGGGGGGGGGGGGGGGGGGTGACGATCCCAGATGCTTCCATTGTTTAGACAGAATTTTGGTTTCTGGTTTAAAGTGATGAATCCAAGTCTCATCCACGGTTACAAATAGGGACAAAAAAAAAATCATCACGGTCTGCCTCAGAATGGCATAAATTGTCACGGACGCCAGGAATCTGAGACGCTGTCAAGAGCGTTGGCACGCATGTTGCAGAAACTTTTGTCATTCCCAACTTCTCGGTGATAATGTGCTCAACCCTCTCATGAGAGATGCCCACAAGACTCGCAATATGTCGAGTGGTCAATCATTGACCAGCCATCACCATGTCATGCACCCCGGTAATGTTTTTGGAAATGGCTGCTCTTGAAGGCCTTCAAGAGCAGCCTTGACGTCATGGTCAAGGCTCTCTCTGTCACCTTTGGAATTCCGCAGCCCACTTCTGAACAGTGGTAAAGGAAGGGGCATCATCCCCTGAAGTGGAGACCATGTCGGCATGTATCTGTGTTTGAATAAGCCCTTTCAGTTGCAAGTACTTGATGACTGCC
The DNA here is from genome assembly GCA_964020975.1 of Hermodice carunculata. NCBI lineage: Eukaryota > Metazoa > Annelida > Polychaeta > Eunicida > Amphinomidae > Hermodice > Hermodice carunculata. Next base: position 49,127,871 of record OZ026613.1, read on the forward strand.
CTATAGCCCGTTTTACTGTACGAACATGGACTTTTTACAAAGCTGACAGCTTTCCTTATATAGACCTACTTGAAAAAAAATCTATAATATAATAAAAGGTAAATAATATTGCACTTTTTGAATTTAAATGCTTTAGTTTTTTCTCGATATTTCCAGTCTATTCTTATCTACTTTTTTCTATCTGCTTTGTTTCTTCTTTTTGTTCCCATTTTTTATTTTACTATATTCATTATCACATTTGTTGGTTTTCAATTGAAATTATTTGGTAGCTGCATTCTTCCAGTCTGACTCACATACAAATAATGCTGCTTCAGTGAAAGTGATGCTATCAAATGTGGACCTGAAATTGCTTTAAACATAATTATTAAAAAGGTCGAATATTGGATAAAGTGATGTTAAAAAGGTCTAGTATTGTTGAAAGTTTCGATATAAAACTTAAAGGTTTAATATCACAGAACCCGAGCTTTGACACAACAAATATTGAATGTAAAACAGCTCATTTTCAGTCCTTCAATAAAAAAAGCTCTTCATTCAGGTCTGTCTCAAAGAAGTTTCTGTAGATGGGTTTGATGTATTAACAAAACAGCAATAAATAAAAAAAAAACCACTTGAAAGCGACGTTTTTCTTTAATAGGTGGGATATTTTTACCTTCAATAGTATGTTTTCCAATAGGAGGAGTGTTATGCGAACATGGACGTTAAACAGGTATTGACATATTAAAAACATGTGAAAATTATAAAATGAAATTTCTTCGTTCTTTGAAGTGCTATAATCAATCAAGATAAGTAGAGTAATCTAGGTTGAATGAATTATTGTGCAGGTCTTATGCAGAGAATAATCATTATTGTAAACATGTATTAAGATATACCTTGCACCTTGCTTCTTCTTTCCATTTTTGTTGTTTTTGCTTTGTTTTACCTTATTTGGTGTTGTTGTTTCATTTGATATGGGGGGGGAGGGAATATTATTGGACTTTTTGGCGCTGATGGCGGTGTCGATCAACACCCTCGACACCCCCTGGCTACGGACCGGCTTGCGTGGGTCTCTCACAGGTTTGTTTAAATAGTCATACTCCAGTGATTTTAAAAAAAAATTATGGTTCTTCATTTGTTCTTTTTGTGGGCAAATCTTACAAATTCTGCTCCAACCCTGTTCGCTTAATTGCTTTGATATCACACGAACACCCCTAGGGACTCTTAGTTGTTAATTTGTTCACCAGGTGGCGCTGCTTTTTTTTTTTTCATTTTTCATGATTTTTTGGTGTGTTGTGGCTATTTTTGACTTCTTCTCTGAGACCGTCAGCTAGATTCACTTCAAACTTGGTGGGAATGTTCCTCTTGCAAGTTTGCCCTAAGTTTGTTCGAACGGCCATGCTTCAATGATTTTTACGAATTTTTTGTTCTTTTTATGGCCAAATCTGAAAAATTCTTTTCCAAATCCGCTCACCTAATTGCTTCTAAATAATAAAAGGGACACTCTTAGGGACTTCCAGTTGTTAATTCGTTCACCAAGCAGCACTTTTTATTTTTGCAATCTTTTATGAATTGTAGTATGTTGTTTTTCTTTTTATCCCTACCTTCATGGACGAGCTTGTGTGTCCACTTTTGAGTCGGTCCAAAGACATCGAATATGAACAGCTTTGAGCAAAGCGGATGTGATATGTGAAGACAGCTTTGCTTATTGCAGATATGGTGAGAATGAATGTCTATCATTGTATGATAGCTATGGGCTTCAACAGCGCTTTTATGGCTCATATATCATTTATTTGGTGTTTCTACAGTGTTTATGAGATTTTGTGTGTTTGGCATGAGTGTGTCCAGACAGCTGATCTGATTTCAGTACATGGAGCACGTGCACAAATACATGGTCAAAATCAAATCGCTCACTCTGCACCATCAAACAACAGTTTGAAAGTATCTCCTCTGTTTTGATTCAAGGCCTCTTCTTAATCTGTTCACGACAGGTGTTGTGGAGTGCCAGTGGCAATAGAAACCGTTTTATTCAGGGCAGATGCATACATGTAAATGGAATTTTGAATCCCAGACAAACAACGAGTGTGCCTGTTTTGACATTTTGTGCACGTTCGTGTAGAAACATGGCGGACCAACGAATCGAAAAAAATAGTCTCATGTAATCATGCAGACAATGAGAGCCAGCACAGAGAGAATGGAAAGATAAGAGAGCAAAACTCAGCTCTACCAGGGATTGAATTTATGATGAGACATTCTTCAATTGCCGCCTGTGTTGCCGAACTCAAAGTAAGTGACATTACAGTAGAGAAACTCAGTCTTTGAGGGAAATGATGAGTAGGCAAACTCGGATGTTTTGACGCAAAGTTTAATGATGAAGCACGATCTCAAGACAGGCTCAGGTGCATGTTTGGTGTGAAAGATTTCATTTCTCTTAACTTTGATAAGATGCCCTGCCAGCATGTAGCTTAGATTGGGACAACTCTGTTAGTCGGTTGGCTGAGGTGTAGGAGGACAGGGGTTATAATTGAAGAATAACATGGTCCTGGGGAAGTGCTACCCATTTTTTATTAATCATAATGATTGTCTCAGCTTTTCCATGAAACACTTAGCTCAGATTAGGACAGCTCTGCCAGTAAGTGGACTGAGGTGTCGGAGGAAAGGGGGGGGGGGGGGAGTAAAATTGAAAAATGGCATGGTCTAGGGGAAGTGTTGCCCAATTATATATGTTTTTTAAACAAAACGACTGCCTTATTTTTTCATGAAAACCTGCCTCAGTGTGCTCAGAATGCAATATTTTAAAGGTGCAGCTGCCCTATTAAAAGGGACCTCCAAGTGAAGCTCAGCATAATGGCCAGGACATATACATGTTCAGTGCTCCAGCAATATATGAATGCTAATCATGGTTCCCTAATGATTAAAGTCATCGATCCACCCAGTGTTTGGCAGTAAGATGCATGAAGGTATTGAGAATAAATATGTACTCACAAAATAGAAGTTACAATGAATCTTCACTAATTTTAATCCAAAAGTTTTCCAGCTGCTTGGTACATTCAAACAGTCAGGTGTGGTTTGAGTGACAGGGGTCATATGTGCAGTGATACGGCTATTTTTATTCCCATGCACATGAAGCCATTTTGGCCGGGAAACAGCCAGTGTCTGTTACTTCTACAAAGTACATTTCAAGCAAGCTGGATGTGAGCATTCAATTATTATAATAACTATATAATTACTCCCATTTGTGACCCATGTAGGGTACTTTCCCCGGTGCGGATTCATATTTCTGACTTGATTCAGAACACATTCTGGCAACACTTCTCGCACAGATCCCTCTTGTATTATAGCCTCATTATCCAGCTCCAGGGTGTCTTTGCATAATTCCACGACATGCTCCTTCCGAGCCAAGTATAGTGTATCTCTTCACAAACCCTGCCTATCCAACACTTTCCAAAAATGATTATATAGGGTTTTCTGTATTGAATTGTTGCCTGGCTTGGGAGCTGTCCCTCACCAAGCCATGCCTGTGGATATGTAGTTATGCATGGCGCACAATAGCAGTGGGGGCATTCATTTCCTATTTGCACAGTCGGTGTTTCATCAGTCTTTTCTTTGGATGTTGTTATACAGCCCTGCTTGGCCACAAAACAATTTCTTGAACAACAGGCTATGACTTTTCTCAAGTTTGTCATCTTGGGTTCTTCTGTGATAGTTGCGTTTTTTCTTGACACAAATTTCAGGCTTTGTTTCTTCTTTTTTGCTGCTCTAGGTAGTTTGTAGTCGTTCTCTTGTTCATATATTTTGTAATTCCAATTATCTACCTCACAATAGGATTAAAAATCCTCTTCTTGTTCCTTTGTATATATAGGAATAATCTTCACCCTTGACGTTGATTGTGCCATGCTCATGATGCTTGCCTCCATGAACTGAGATAGCTATACTGATGTGTAAAATGTATTAAGAATGGTTCACTGTTGCTAAATTTTAAACTTGCAGAGTAGACTGTTATCATCTCACTGATACTTTTGATAGCATTCCCAATAGGCAGAACAAATTAAAATTCTTGGGTCTGGACTAATTACAAATGTTCTAAGTGAACGAAGCCTTTGAAGCCACAATTTTTTAATGCAGTAAACCAAAACAGACAGGCTAATTCTTGTGGGCTCAAGAATTCTATCAAAATCCTTCCTATTTGGAATTTACTTCCCTCACCAATGTATGACCAGGGGTAAGGTTTTCTTTGATACAAATGTATCAATCACTTTGCCAGATATTCTTGTGTTTTTGGCGGTATTATATATATATATATATATATATATATATATATATATATATATATATATATATATATATATATATATATATGTATATATACATCCACTTCCTCTACTTACAGGGGTATTTGAGAAACAAAATAGGTCTATAATGTCTGTAGTAACAGATGCGAGAATAAAATTGTTAATTTATACAACCTCTGGATAATTGTTTCATCCCCACACATGTAAGGAACTATATTCATTATACAACTGAGAGCATCTGTGAACAGACCACTCCGGACAAATTCTTTGTAGCTGTGCATATACTGAAAGGCAAAAAGTGAGGTTATTCTACAAAAATGAATGATTCAAACCTAGTACAAAATAAATAAAATACACCCGTTGCTAGGACATCAGGTACAAATATGGATGACACTGCCAGTCAGGAGTACACACAACAATCTACCCTAAGGCTGAGGCACATCATGCAGGCACAAAGTAGTAGGAAGCAGTATGCCTCAGATGAGCCAGAAGCACAGAAAGAGAGAAACAAGAAAAGGAAGACCGAAAGTACCAAAGTGCGGGGTTGTCTTGAATCCTACTTGGGCACAGAAGAGGGAAAAGTTAATTTGTTCAACAACTTGGATATTGTTAAAATGAAGATTGGAGAAGGAAAAATGACCAAGGTGAACACAATCGTTGCATTGGAAAGGGTGCTGGATTACTAGATTAATAAAAATGATGATGATGATGATGATGATGATGATGATGATGATGATGATCATCATCATCATCATCATCATCATCATCATCATCATCATCATCATAAACCAATTAAAAGTTCAGTAATTCCTTGTGATGACCAGTCCTGTGACCACTCAGTAGCAGCAAAGCTTCGTTGCTAAAAAATAGACACCAAATATCATGGACTTCTTCACCTCATGTAGGCGGGGGCAAGTTTCTTGTCAACTGCAAAGTAGCACATGGTTTCTTTACTTCAGGTTTTTTGCCTGTGCAATATACCAAGTTTTGTGACGTAGCAACTATAGGCTATATTGGGGAGAAGTATATGGCAGAAATACAGAATGTATATGGTGATGTGGTCAAATCCTTACCTACAATATCACAAGATGATGCCCTACAAGAGAAGATAGTGGATACAACAGTGTCAAGAATGACAGAAAATGCTGAATGGGGAGAGAACACACACTGTGATGGAGTCCTTGATATTCTCACCAGTGCGAGGCACTGCTGGAGAGAAAAAGCAAGATTTTCCGATGTTGTGTGATTAGGGGCTTACACACATAACGTTTTACGTGTTGAAAGAATAAGCAAAGCAGATGACCTGTGTACTCAGAGACATGAGCTTATTGGAGTAAAACGAATTTATAGTTACATTGACTCCAAAGGCTGCAGTGGTAGGAAACATGTTCATGATAATAGCTCTTTTGTAACCAAATATATTCGCAAAGAGCTGCTTGGTACAGAAAGTAGAAAGGATACTTGGCATACAACAAAAGGTGTACCTCAGCATGCCAAAAAACTACATCAGGACCAGCACGATTAGAAGGGCAAACTTGGCACGGAGAGCTATCTGACAAGGCTGCATCTATTAAAATTCATTCTTACTGGGCTATGAAGAACTGTGATTCAGATGCACAAAAGTTGAGACAACTTGGATAAAATGATAGAGCATTACAAGGGAAATCATGAAAAATGTCATGCTATGTCCAATTGCGACACTAGGATACCATTAATGTCAAATAAGCAACAATAGCTTTGGTCACCACTGGTGGCAGCAATGTTACAAGGAGAATCATGTGACAGCAGTCCATGCCTTTACAATGATTAAGCCCTCACATTAATTAGGTACAAAAAGTCGTTTCGGGATCATAAAGCTCCTAGTTATACATTTTCCACACAACAATACACCTGACAAAAAACCCACTTTTCTTGGAGGTGATGTCTTATGTGCAAAATAGTGAATTTTATTCCACAAAACAGAGATGAATATTTACTTAATGCAGGTTATAGCCCAAGGTGCCTAGCTGATTTCAATACTGGTAAAAGGTTGAAGTGATTTTTTTTTGACCTTGTTATAAGATACAACTATTTCTTGAAAGACCACATGGGAGATTACCAAATCATATTCTTCACATGTTAATCTACCTGTCATGAGAGGCCATCTGTCTTATAAGACCACTTTTAGTGGTAATGGAGTATACCATTGTGGCAGAAACGATTGCATTGTGATCTTACCCTTCTCAAAACTCATGAGAGAACTAACCACTTTCAATTTTTTTTAACAATTTTTGCCGTAGAGACCAATTGTCATGAAAGACCAGCTAAATTTTTGAGACCACCCTTCCAAGAAATTTCATTGTTATTTTAACTAGCCTGCATATTAACTACTACATGTATGTAGAACACTTGTGATGAATAGAAGGGATGACCTTACATACCAGAATCCATACACAGTTCCTGTCTTAAGTAACCACATTGATAAAAGACTATCTGTCTTGAAATCCTATGTATTCAAGTATACTTTCCGATGCCTTCTATGATTACGAAAGACCACCTCAACTAGGAAACTGCTATCTGGTCACCCATAATGGTTTCCTTTGTTTCACTATTTTTTATGTCGACAACAGTACAGTACGTGTAGTTCATATCTAGACAGATCTCCCTTATCACCAAGTTATAGTGGCCTTATAAGACCGGTTGTCTATAATGACGGGTCAATTCACATGGTAAAAATATTGTTTGGCATCCCACAAAGTGGTCTCTGAAGAGATAGAAGTCTCTTCTGACTGGAGATGTCCCCTATACACTAGTTCCTGCCCGGAGAGGGCTTTCTTATTACCAAATTTAACATGGTCTTATTTATAGATGGTCTCACATCACAGGTACATTAACACATAACAGAAATTGGGTTTGGGGTCAGGTGGGCTGGGAGGTTTCTAATGCAAATACTAATATACACTTATCCTTGCTAGAGGGGGCGACCACCCGTATCTTTTCCCTGTTATTGTGTCTCTACTGAAAGCCCCCTGCTTTAAGAGACCACATTTTGACTTACACTAGGGGTGGCCTCTCAAATAGGGGCCAGTGTATCTCAAAACTATAATCTCTTATAATATGTAAAGTAACAAGAGTTGGAGCAGGACACGAGAGACAGGTCTTATATGGTAGATAGTGTGTGTATATCATATTGTTGTTGTACTTGTCTTTTGGGGCCAATGAGTGGTTCTTTCATGATTACCAGCTGACATTTAGAGAAATTAGTCAGCTTCATACATGCATATTTATCTTGTGCTAGCTACAAAGCCCGCCTGTCGTAACAGACTATGCATTGCAACAACGCATACCCTCAGCCTCCCTTTAAAGCCATACTGATTGTTTTAAAAAAAACTATTTTACACTCTCAGACATAAAACATGACATTATACTGTTGCATATCAGACAAACTGAAGTTGTACTCATGTAAACAACATACAATGTACCAGGTGGATGTTCTATCTTGGTAATCAACGATGATCATGCTCATTATTCCACAGTAAGTATACTAATAAAGCATAAGCCATGTTCCCACTGTGATCCAAGAGACACCTGGTGGCCAACCTTGGCAGCTGCCTAATGCTATTAACAAACCCTGTTGCAGAGGAGTTACTTAGAAAGTTTATACATTCCATGACCACATATAGATTAGCAGAGGAGTACAGATTTTGTAATGACACGCATCATTGAAATCATTCAACCATTTTTTACTTCAACATCACGATAAAAGAATTGTTTTTGGGGAGGATACATACAAGTTAAGGATCTGTCTTTCTATTTTGGACTGCAATGAAAATGTAGACCAGCCAAAAACCTACTTCGGACACAGGAAAAACACTCAAAATCTCCGAAGATTAGTGCAGTTACCAGTGCATTCAAAGAAAACAATAGATTCGAAGTCAGATATATGGAAAACATACCTGAAAAATGTACATAGTTTTGTAATGTCAATTGATGCATCAGGAACAATAACAAAGCAGAACAGTCTATGGTAAGTGAACCTAGATGTATTATAACTGTTTGTAAGATCTGCAAGTGATGCTGTTTCCCATATGTGTATATGTCAAAGAAAGGCAAAATCCAGTAGTGGCAAGGCTTTTTAGTTATCAAGATTTAGTGTATGTATGTATGTATGTATGTATGTATGTATGTATGTATGTATGTATGTATGTATGTATGTGTATATATGTATGTATGTATGTATGTATGTATGTATGTATGTATGTATACATAATTTTCGAATGTGGTACAAATTGGTTTGACGTTGAGAAGTAAAGATGAGAGTTGAAGGGCAGTGACAACACACCAGTGAGCCATGTGCTTGTGATCCTGATATTTCTGTTTACAGCCTATGCTATATATGGCATGTGGCTCTGACCATTACTGATAGGCTCCACATCCCTCTCTAGGCTAGTTCTCAGTACCCTGGTGCCCAGAGTTGCACCGTTAAGGGTCTTATAAAAATGTTCATGGGGGGATACCTGTCCCAGGGCAAATAGATAGCTTGGGGAACAGACCTTGACAGTTGTCGGTATGAAGTTTAGGGGGAGAGACGATATAAATGTGAAAAATAGTTGATGTAGGTGAACCCCTTGCCAAATTTTCTTTAGCGATAAAATAATAGAAAATTTTCTCCCAGAACGTCTTGTTTAGATGCTATAAACTTAAGATATTTTCTTTCCATGCTTGTGCTTCAGCTGCTCTTAACCCATTCACCACCACAAACAACACGGAACCACTATATGAGGGGAATAATTTGCAGTTTGCTCCTGACCCTGCACACCCCTGTATTCCCTGGTCGACCAACCACAAGAGGAGTGATATGAATGAGGGCAAGATCTGCTGATTTTACCTACATCTAAACGCTGAAGGGGAATAACTTGCAGTCTGCTCCTCACCCCTCTATTCCCTCGTCGACCGACCACAAGAGGAGGAGTGATCTGAATGAGGGTCAGATCTGCTGATTTTACCTACATCCAAGCGCACAATTTTATTACCTATGGTATCTATGTTGGAGGTTATCCCTCCGCCTGTCAACCGACCATAGAGCAGAATAGCCCCCACTGTGATAAACTGCTTATAAATGATGGATGTCTTCCTCCCCCCCCCCCCCGGTCAACCACTGCAAGGTGGAATAGCTTTCACAACCTTTATAAATGCAATGTTGCAGCTTGCGAAGACGTACTATGGATACCCCATGAGCTCCCAATATCAACTGACCACAAGGAATATGAGATATATCATCCCACCTTCCAGCCTTTTGCAAAGCTAAACCTACCTGGGTCTTGTAGGCCTACTACTCTAGCTATCACCCTTGGCTGGTGACTCTTTCTGGCATGGACCACACTTTCCGCCTCAAACTTCAAGGCGTGTCCCCAGCAGCATCATCTAATATAAAGCAAAGTGTACATTATCCGAGTCTATATACGATGTCTTTGGTGGTTCCATCATTGGAGACCCCTGACTGTCATTATTACTTCCTTTTGGCCAGTTCCTGTTCTCGGTGGCCTTAAATTATAGTGGGCATATCATAAGCATTCAGCTGCTCAGTTTCCATAACAAATCCAAAGGCACGTAAATAACAACAATGTCTTGATAAAGAGATTGGGGGCGGGGGGGAGGGGGGCGGCATAAAAAATAAGCTGAATTCACAGACTGGATGCAGGTCTGCAGCACATTGCGAATCTGCAAAAACTATGTAGGTTCACCCACTCCTGCGCAGTGTGTTAGTTGTTATCGTGTCAGGCAGAGTTATGTTCAGCTACTAAATTACAGAGGTCACCACTTTACGGTCTTTGACAAGCATGAAAGAAATGAGTTTTATCGCTAAAAACTTTTTCCTTTTGCAGATTCATGGGTGTATACATTTCACTAAAAGAAAAGCCTGCTTTACCAATTCCTGTAATTTCAAAGACTTGATTGATGTGATTTGATGTAATTGGATTTGGTACTTACCAACAATCATGGATTCATGAGTGTCATTATAATATGCACTTTGTCCCTCTCCTCTTTCTTTCTTCGTGTATTAATTATATTTGTTTTACTTTTTCAGGAGATTACTATCACCTTCATCCCGGAGCAAGCACTGCCAATGTCTGGGAGAAAGAGAGAGAGAGAGAGAGAGAGAGAGAGAGAGAGAGAGAGAGAGAGAGAGAGAGAGAGAGACAGAGAGAGAGAGAAAGAGAGAGAGAGAGGTTTCTTAGTCACAGAGAGAGAGAGAGAGAGAGACAGAGAGAGAGAGAGAGAGAGAGAGGTTTTCTTAGTCAGAACAAAAAGCCAAACGGCCAAATGAATTTATCAATGGGTCATATGCGAGAAATCATCAAATGATTTGTAGCATTAAAATCCGAGACCCGCTTTTTGTGATGGTGGCTGTTTGACGTTACCTAGTGAACTTGAACGTAAAGAACCTAAGAACATGAAATAACTTATCAATAATTTAACACATTTCTTGCCTTTAATGGCAAAACATGGAAAAGGTATATGCAATAATAAACAGGATAAAAGTAAAATTCAAATTCTCACTAAACCTGAGAAAAGGGTGCCATATATATATATATATATATATATATATATATATATATATATATATATATATATATATATATACATACAAATTCATGAACCTTTTTAGAGAGATTCATCACATAAAACTGACTTCCTAAAATCCCGTCACAGCAATATAATCCAACCTATATTATTTTACATCTTTCAAAGTGAAAATGCTCATCTGTTATCTATATAAATGACACACTTGCATTACTGTTTGATGCTTTTTATTCGACGGAGAAGAGGGCGAGAGAGTCCTGTGGTACACATGGACACCTAAACTTGATCAATAAGATGATGAAAAACATCTGTCATTCTAATTTTTCTTCACAGAAGTTGCACTAAAAATACCAAAATAGGCCCTGCGACCTATTTTCCTTTTGTTTTACATTAAACATCTGGATTCAAATAGCTTGAGAAAAGAAAAACTTTATTTTTAAAAAAGCGAGACATTCCCCCAAAGTATAAATGCATCAGAACAGCTTTCCCAAGCTTTTGGGAATACTTTTACAGATTTCTTTGGTAAAATATGTGCCATCTAACAGATATAAACGATGCAACAAATAAGATTTATTGATTTCAAAGTTCGGACTGACATTAAATAAAGTTCCCAATTTTTGTTCACCTACCTTGTGGACTTCTTCACGCAGGCGCCGCTGTTGCAGCAGTGTTTCAACATTGTGACCTAATCGGTTCCATGGTTCGAAATACTCTGGCAGGTATTCCTAGGTACCAAGTACGAATAAATTTGGCTTATTTTAGGATAAGCTACGTTACACACCATTACAATAATATTTCACATTGATCCAAAATTTGGAGTTATGTAGCATAATTAGAAAAACTGGAAACAATCATACATCTGTCTGTAACTCATGACAAAGTGTCGGTGTTCTTGTGGTTTCTCTGTTACTTAAGCTACAACATAGAATGTTCACGTCCATTTCTTACAGTCATTTAAAACATGGACTGTAGACTCCTAGAACACGAATACAACATTTCACATCAAAATTACAAAAAAGGAAAAAAATCACCAGATTACATACAAGTATTAACAGGAATTACAGTTTTACAAAATTATTGACACGAGGCTATAAAAGTTCACAGTCTTTGCCATTTGCTTGATAAGCCAGGGAAATAATCTTTTTGATCCAAATACAGATTGTGCTTGGGAACATTGAAACTGAGGGAGTCTCATGAAAAGGTGGGAAGAAAAATCTCTGATTGGTTATATGACAAGTGGATCTCTTAAAGTAACATTTCACTGCTTGAATAAGGGAAAGAAATCTGTCAAGGTCAGAATTACATAATGCAAAGGCCTTTTATACAGTGATTCCATACCCAACCAGATGGACTGTAGTCGTCTGGGATTGATGCCTGTTTCTAAGGGCAAAATTCATAGTTGGGCAGGCAGGAATTGCTCCACCACAGTACAATCTCTAAAAGATCTCCCTTGGCAGGCTAAGGTTCACTGGACCATTCGGTATGGAAGCTCAGTTCCAAAATGCTGATTTCTGAAAGCCTGGAAGAACCATGATGCTTCTTTTTCCTTTGGCACTTCTTAGATAGAGGGGAGTCTGGAGGACTAGCGGTGGTCATGGCCAGGCCAAACGCACGAACGAAAGCAGGGCCAGGCTGCTACCAAGGCCAGGTGTTGGCAAAACTTGACCAGAGGTAAAAACTGTGGCTCCAGGTATGAGAAACACCATACTAAGTGCAGGGCAAACCAGCTAGGGAGGCCAGAACTCATGATCCAGATGTGGATCCATGCTGAGTCTGACTTGCAGCAGCTGGCTAGGCGCACTGCCACTGGAAAATGGGCTAGATAAAAAAACAAAACAAAAACAAAACAAAAACAAAACAAAAAAAACTTTATGAAGGTCTCATGTGGGGCAAGAACTGAAGTAGGGCCAAATGTCAAAGCTAGAGAAACCACACCTTTGTTCTACCTTATTCTGGCTACAAATCTTGGCTCTTGATGGAAACTGCAATCATAATCCAGACAGACCTGGTAGGGATACTTGCTGAAGAAGCTACCTCGCTAGATTGCTACAAAGTAGGTATGCTCCCTACCACTAGATTATCCGAACTGGAACAGAGACAGTCCTCTCCAGGTCCTTGGGTGCTGTGGAGGCCCAGTGTTATGTCCTCTGCAGTTTTCATGAACTCCCACCGCTTCAGAATCAAGGAAGAACAGAAATAGCAAAGCTGTTCTGGATAATACCCCACCACACCTGATGTCCGCAAGCCTTATCGGCCGAAATTAATGGGTAACTTTTTGGATCATAACACACTTAAATAATGCAGAATGTGTTAAAACATGACATAATATTGTAGAAACTACACTTGAACATTCCCACAATATTTTAAGCAGATCTAATCAACGGTTTTAGACAAAACTAGGCATACACGTGTTACACTGCCAGCCCACCCTTATGTATTTCAAAACGTCAAATGTCCTGGACCACTTTTGTGTCATAAAGACGCAAAATACGTCAGTCAGTTATGCTCTCCATGTCCATTCTATCACTGCCTACCAGTTCTAAAATATAAATACAGAAGACGTTGAAGATTTTTTATATCTATATTTTCACCAAAACACATTTAACAGATAACTTTTGAACAAAGGCCATACCAGCCTGAAACACGATAACAGCGCTACTATGGGACCCTACCAAAACGCATTTTGGAGCCTGGGATACCCAGATGTTTACTTCTGACATTGAACCCTTGTCCTAGCTTAATATTTAAGAAATAAAAACACAATGAAAGACGAAATAAAAATATAATGACACTGTCCCTGTGCTAACAGTGTTAACATGTGCTCTTACTTATAATGTCATTACTTTTACAATTTGTGGAAAGTGCAGAAATGACAGTAATGCCATCTAATGAACAGTTTTTGTGGGGATCAAAGTACATGTTAACCTGATTTCAAGGGAAAAAAAACGGAAACTCATAAAAATTGGGACAAAAACACATTAAGGTCTATGGCTATCCAGAAGTGTGTTCTAATACCATTTTGAAGCAGTTTCAGAGAATATAAATATATATATATATATATATATATATATATATATATATATATATATATATATATATATATATATAATGTTTCGCCACAATGTACTCTCCCTCTCTCCCCCAGAAAATAATTACTGAAGCATGACCTAATGAACAAGCTAGGCAAACACTCAGTGAAAGTATTTCCCCTGCACTTTTGTAGCAGATCTGGCTATTGGCTGTTGAGCTGAATTTAAAGCTGTGATATTGTTGATGCGAGTACAATGGGTTGAGAATCCTACAATGTTCTTCCGTCATCTGTATTAAAACTTACAACTATTTTGAAAATAAAATAAATCATAAAAGTAGATGATATTCAATTCTGCAAAACCTTGTCCTCAAAGTTGTATAATTTATACATGTCAGGAATGTGAATTTTATGGTACATGTTTGCTTAGTTAAGTCACATTAAAATTATAACCAACATGTATAGTATGTGTCCCTTTATTCAAAAGAAGGGGGAATTCAAGTGGAAAGATGTGAGTCAGTGTACCCAGTGGGGGCCTGTGTTTTCCCTAAACATCTATTAAACTTTGGCGCAACGACAACATGCGGTCAATGAATGAACCTGCCATGCATTGTTACTGGCAACTTTATTCAGTCTGTTCTAGGGTCCATTATTTAATTAATAGAGGGGAGACTACGTAAAAAAATAGTGCATGTATAAATGTGTTAAAATTTTAAGGTAACCAACGAAATATTTCCTTTATTTTCAGATTAGTATTGTTTTTAGGATATATGTTTGAAAGAAATGTGTTGTGTCTTCTTTTGTGCATGGTAGTCAATTGAAAAAAAGCATAGCATAAGCCAGTGGTAGTAAGTAAGTGAAATCGATGTTATGCCTATCTGCGTAACATATTATAGAACCCAGGCAAAGAGATCAGACTATAAGCATTTCAAGCATTAATCTCACTGGCGATACATTAAAAGAATCTGTCGAAATGTGTAGAGCATCACATATTGTTGCATCTTTTAGATCACCTAAAAATCTTTAACATTCTCGACAGTTCTTACCACTTGCTACTACATAGATAATATCTACGAGGAACTGGAAGTATGTCATCACAGTCAGTTAAAGGAACATATCACTTCTAACACTTAACGGTATTTGACGCTTGACCTGTGTACCCTCCCACTCCCTGTACTTAATGTTAAAACGGGAACTTCGTGGTAAAGCCTTCCTTTACCTAACGAACTTGTTCCATTGAGAGATGACATTTTTATCTAAGTTCAGAATAATCCTGTGCTGTAGATTACCTGCGTTGACCATAAACATTGGGAAGGCATGTTTATAGGTCTATTTTATATCTTGTCTGCATACAACTATGCTCTGCCCTTCTTTTGTTCGACCTTTGTTAACATATAAGTGCCTCCCGCTGTGCCTAGGTAACAAATTAAACTGACGTCAAAGGAGGCAATGTGTAGAAGGGGGAAGAGCATCCATTTTAAACATGTTTCAACAAATGTCCTAATCACCTAAGGTCTACCAAAATTATATATGTGTGATTCCGGCAACCCAACCGACCCTATCAAAAGGCCCGACCCTAACAAAATTTTGTGAAACATACAAAAAAACAGTTTCAAGACACCCTTCCCGAATAAAAATTGATTGACCCTGGTATAAGATTTTATCAAGAAGGGCCGCCGTGAGCCGTCATTTTGCAGTAAATTCAATTCAAACATAGATTTTATTTCAACCTGTCTGGAGGGTTAACTTGGGGGGGGGGGGAAGAAACAGCATAGCCGCATAGCAATGGTTACTCGATGAAACAGCATAGCCCTAGTTGTTCGGTGATCCTAATCGTAATATTTTGCTAAGTTTCAGATGTCTGTTCTCCCAGTTACCAGGACAAACGGTCGTTAAAGTAGGCTACTTTTAAAACATAATTACTATCTTAACTTTCATCTGCCCGTTCTGTTGTGTCTGCAGCAGTTGTCATCTTTAATTACAAATCCAAATGTGACACGATACCCTAAGCCGGCAAATCCTGAGTGCCATTTTGAACATGGCGCAATGCATTCTGGGACAGTCGTACAAAAATACATTTGATTTGGATATGAAAGTGAATCACGGCCACACCATTACTGATGCTCTGAAATATTTGCAAAATATATACTTTTGGTTTCATATGTTATACCCCCTACCCCCACCCACCCCCACCCTTAATCGTCCCGATTCTATACTATTTTACAAACCATTTTGTGCGGAATCCACGATTTTCAAAATGGCAGCCAAGTCCGTGGTTAATCCTGATTGGATATTTTGAAGAGGTAGTATCCAAAATATATGTGTTATTAGTGTTAACAGAAGATTAATTTGTCGAATCAACGTTATGTAAAATATATAATGGGACTTTTCTAGTGCGAGCATTACCTAAAAATGTAAATACTATGCCTTGAAGTTACCAGTTGTTGGCAGTGATGGGCCCCAGCTAGAAATATTGTATCAGACACGAAAGTCGCCCTCATGCTATGAGTTAAGTAGCAGCTCTGGGCACAGGAGCCAAGAACCCACACTGAGTCCAAGTCAGAGCTTCGTGGAGGAGGTTTCCCCGATAGAGGATACAGATCCGAAAGTACCGGTGGATTTGTATATGATTGGTTAACAATATCTCGTTTGTGGGTGTAGTTGGTAAGTGCACATGTATGTTTTTAATGCATGTTATGCGCAAATGCTAAATACATACACAGTATCACATATACATAAAATTGTATTAAATTATGATAACATGTCCAGACATCAACTTGAAATAAAGGGTGTAAGATACCATGAATGTAAAGCTTTAATGGATGTATTAAAGCAGAAATTGTTTTGTATAAGTGAGAATATGTATACTGTGCTTTTTCAATTTGATAATTTAACATTTTATTTACTTTAACTTCAGTAAGTGCGACCCATCCCACATCCCACCAGCTAACGTCAAATGGGTTTATTATTTAGCATGCTTGGTGAAATTCGCAAAATATATTTTGCTTTTGGTTTCATAAACACATGCGCAGATGACATTTGCTTACACTGTTTCGCATTGCAGAGGTGAAAATACATGTAGGCTTCTGAAACCTTTTCTTAAATCAGAGAAATCAATAAACGTAAAACTCACGCCACGGTGACTGCCACATGGAATATTATAATTAATATATATATATATATATATATATATATATATATATATATATATATATATATATATATATATATATATATATATATATGTATATATATATATATATATATGGTAACGGTGAGCTGGTCACGAAGACAAATTACGCCTGTTCACTTCGTGAATAAATTTCAACAATTGTCTAAAGGGCTTTTCTCTTAGAATATCAAAAAATCTTTTGCATGCGTCCATTAAATTTTAAACTTGTTGTCGTTTAGTTTTTAGGGGTAAATGTATCCGTGGAGTACTGTAAACAGCTTGCAATCAGGAAAAATTATCCACCGGGCTGAAGTCATTTTTAACGAAAATTTCTCTGGGATGTCTCTTACTACGGGCACTATTTGTTGAGCGGTTTACGTGGGCAGTAGAGTCAACACATCCAAATTAGCACAAAAAGACGGAAAAAGAAAAAGTGCTAACCTTTCATAATGCATGTGTGTGTTTGCGTGCGTGCATGTGTATACGCATCCGATATTTCACTACTGATAGAGGTGACAAAATCTAACGCAACGAAGCGACAGGCAAAACGCGCTCTGCATCAATTCACCAAACGATACTAACTAAATTAAGTTTTGTGAGCTTTTCTCATTGAGCAATGCAAAACCAAAAAATAGGCAAGACAGATACGTCAAGACGCTTGTCTCAAAAAGAAACACGCAACCTGCTCTGCTTGTTGATCAGGAGCCAGTGACCAGGTGTATATCTATAAGCCATTTTGACAACTGTCAAAGAACTGCCAACGTTCCGTTTCTGATGGCCTCAATACAGTTTTGTAGCTGTACATCCCAAGGTGCAAGGACCATCAATTTTAAGCTGTCGGTACAGCATACTCGACATATTACGCAATCTCAAAGGCCTGCTCCACTAAACTTGATTTACATGCACAATAGATCGTATTACCAAACCTCGACGTTTATCTGAACAGCTTACAACCCATCGGAACTATCCAGTGCCAGAACTGTTCATGTTCTACTAATGGTTCAAGTTACATGCATGCTCCCCAGCAAAATAAAGTAACACAAATAAAAAGCTGATGCTATTTATGATTCTTTTCAATATTCACCATAGATAACCATTTGTATTTGTTCGTCCGCCTATGGAGGTTTAACCAGTTACCTTCATGGCCCAGACGTCGGGACTCCCAATTGCTTCAAAATCGCCCTGGTGTTTTGTCGATGGAGTCCCATGACTGGCAATCGGACAAAAGTATATTATTGCAGGAGGTGTAAATAAGTTTAAAACACTCACGAGTGGTTGTGGCAGAACAAAGCCATACTTGTCGGAGATATGGAAGTCCTCTAGTCGTGGTATTTCTGAAAAAGTATGACGATGTTTGTCCATGACTTGTGTGCGGTAAGCTGTTTCCAGTTGAAGTGACTGTGGCATTAAAATTGCCATGCAAAGGAGTATGACGTCAAAGATATCACAGTAAGCTGCTTTGTTACCAGTGATAATGTTATCAGTGTTCAGCTGAACATTTGCATCTGTGCCATATTGAATTTATTGTATGTCGTGCAGATGTTTTTTACGCTGTCCTGTATAAAATATAATTATGAAATGCAGTAAGGAGTACTTCACCTGGGGTAAGCAGTTTTCCACATATTTTTCGAGCGACTATAAACTTACATTCATCGTCACCACTCTTAATGAAGTTGTTTGTGAAAACCATGACTTGGGATGTATCTATCTATCTATCTATCTATCTATCTATCTATCTATCTATCTATCTATCTATCTATCTGTCTGTCTGTCTGTCTGTCTGTCTGTCTGTCTGTCTGTCTGTCTGTCTGTCTGTCTGTCTGTCTGTCTGTCTGTCTGTCTGTCAATCGGCCATGTAACAAGGACAGGACTATATTTGGAGAAAGAAAATTAAGGTAACCTATCTGTCTGTCTATCTATCTATCTATCTATCTATCTATCTATCTATCTATCTATATATCTGTCTGTCTGTCTGTCTGTCTGTCTGTCTGTCAATCGGCCATGTAACAAGGACAGGACTATATTTGGAGAAAGAAAATTAAGGTAACCTATCTGTCTGTCTATCTATCTATCTATCTATCTATCTATCTATCTATCTATCTATCTATCTATCTATCTATCTACCTATCTATCTGTCTATCTGTCTGTCTGTCTATCGAACTATCTATCTGTCTGTCCGTCCGTCTGTCTATTCATCCATCCATCCATCTTGGCAACATAGGTAGGGTTATATTTGTTACAAGGGAATTAATTGAGGGCAACCGGCGCACCTATCAATACAAAAAGCCCGGATGTATCAGGCAACATACAGGCTGCATTCTTTCGGGGTTTTTTTTTCTCGTTGGAGAGACTGAGCTGTGCTATTCATAAAAGCTTAAAAGTACACTCTCCGACTTGTATGCCCAGGTAATCTGAGTACCTGCCAACATGGAAAAGTTTTACATTTGACTCATAAATACACACACAGGCATGACTGGCTTAAAGAGTACGGTGTCGCTATCGCTGGTCACATTCATCAGGTGGTAAGCTGAAGTACGTGAGACTGGATTGAAGCAAGATGCAGAAGGTACCAAAGTTTTTGTACTATTTATCAAAATAAAGTTTGCTGAAAAGATGCACCATAATTTGTAATCCCAAAATTCGACTGTTCCTTTACTTTCCACAACATCAATTGTTTGTGCACATCTGGTATCAAGTGTAGCGCATACCACTAAATATTTGCCAGGTTGACATTTGATACCCTCTGTATCATATTATACCCTGAGGCATTTGTGTGTTATCCGTTGATGCGACCAGGAGCATACACGATGACCCTCTGAGCCCGAGGGAGACAAGAAACACCCCCATACCCATATGCATTATACTGTCATCACATCTGGCCTAAGTTGTCAATGGATTAAATTAATTTATTTTATTGCAAATGTACACCACAGTTGCATATGATGCAAACCTTATGTGCATTTTGGTGACTGACAGTTATGTTTATAAGGCCAAAATCATTCTCTCTCTTTAATAAATAGTTGACATGGATTTACGAAGGGCGTGTGTTGATGTTCTCGCTCGCATTATTATTATTGGTGTATGTACATCGTTATTTGTAATTTGAAATTCCGATGTAGACCAACTCTAGTGTCATCCACGTGTCGCTACAGAGGATGGTGAAAATTACAATAATAAAAAAATGAACACATGCATTTTCTTAATAAGGTCAATGACCTTATGCGAAAGGAGTCTGCACTCTCTGAACAGAAATCTTTAAGTTAACTGAAGACATACACGTGTGATTAGGAGTCGGGCCAGTGCGACCTGGCTGTATGACTTTAATCAAGCGACATAACTAATATTGGTGACCCAAAGTTTAATCCCCTTAATTCATTTTAACTCTGTCAGTGCCACGTTTTGGGCTGAGTGAACAGATTTCCTCAGCTCACTTTGGGTACAGTAAGTAAGTAATAATTAACTAATAAATAACTCAAAATTAAGTCATTGCAGACGCATCAGTCGTACAAATAGAAAACACAGAAGTACAAAATAATAAGTCTAAATATTGTGGAGAACACACATCAATACACATCAATAGAAACCTGGACTCAGATCTACCTACAAAGTTGCATTTAGTCCGTTCAGTACATTACCTAAAAAACTGTGGTTACAGAAAGGTGGTACAGAGAATGGAAGCGTACCACCTGGCAAAAAATGGAGTTGATGTGCTGATACATATGTGGTGCAATTACTGGTATATGAACTTGACGGCCCAGAACTGTAAGTTTATCAGAGAAAACTCTGATTATCAGTCAAATTTAAGTTGTTGCACCTGAAGACCAAGCAGTATGAGCTCTGTAGTTACACTGTAATTGAACTCATATTTGACCTGTTCGTATTCATCACAGATTAACAGGCAGCATTTAAATAAACAACCACACAGTTGATTTCAGATAAGTCTTGTACAAGTAATGATGACTGGTGTTGAGATTGCGGATTCAAAACTAATAAAAGAAGAGTTACCTAGGTAACATATAGAAACAAGACTATATCGCACTCTGAAAATAACATAAACATATATCACCTATGAACTTATCTAAGTGCAATTAATATCTACATACAAAGTTGTATTTTGCCTGTTCACAACAGTAGCTAAAAATTAGGGTTACGAAAAAAAGGTATACCAACTATGGTAGTATAGAACCCAGCCAAAATGGTATAAATATGATAATACACACAGGGGGCAATAACCAGTACACAGACATGAGGTACTAGAACTGTAAGTTCACCAGCGAAACTCCGATTATTAGTCAGGTTTAAGATGTTGCACCTGAAAACCCAACAGTATGGGGTCTGTACTAATATAATTCTGACACGTGCACTCATATTTGACCCGTTCTTATACAATCATAGATGTACATGCAGCAGTTGAATAGACAACCACAAAGTAGATTTCAAATATACTCTACAACTAACAATGACTAGTGTTGAGATTTCTGATTACAAACTGATAAATCAAGAGTGACTTTATCGACCACTATATGAAAATAGCTATATACATGCAGCACCTATGAACTCACTTGAGTGTCAATGATTTAAAGTATCCCTGTTGCATATTTAAAACAAAACTCCACAGTCCTCATTGCAGGAAGGTTAGGTGAGCACCAGGGAAAATACATTGTTTGTGAAGATACAATGTACCCAAAGCTCGCCAAGGAGAGCCGTTGACCAGGACCATTAAATTCTGTGGGGCTATAGGCATGCCGGTACTTGAATAAAAAGCCTATTTGCACTGAATATAAATAATGTATCCAGTTGACAATTCAAAAATCATTCTAAGTACTTCAACTTAAGTCGCAGTCGGCAGTGAAAGAGTTAAAAGGCGCACTATTACAAGTTACATTGCACTGCGGCTAATAGCATGCGAGGGTTGGGATTTTTAGCCTTATTAGTGGATAATGTATGGGAAGAAGAACTTGCAGCACCGACAAAATGCGATCAAAAACGTGATTTTTACTATCAACTTTGAGACGGAAGGAAAAGGCAGAAATAGCGGGAAATTTTGAACATGTGGTGACCACATACCATGTGAACTACTTCAAATCTTCTACTCAATTACTACTACTACCACTGCTACTACTACTGCTACCAATAATAATAATAAAAATAATAATAAAAATAATAATAATAATAATAATAATAATAATAATAATAATAATAATAATAATAATAATAATAATAATAATAATAATAATAATAATAATCCTGTGGCACTCCGCTTATTTGCCGCGGTCCAGTACAACATCTGACACTGGCTCCCCCCCCCCCCCCACAAGGGACACTTTCCCTCTTCCCCTATCCCACTTCTAGGGCTGAGGAATTTCCTATGCCCTGTGCACACAGTCATGGGGGCCCTGTAAGGGCTAACACCTTCCCCTTTCCTTCCCCAAGACCTGTCACTCTTGTTAAGTCTGTGTGTGAACTAAGTCTTTCTTCCTTTCTTTCTTTCTTTCTTTCTTTCTTTCTTTCTTTCTTTCTTTCTTTCTTTCTTTCTTTCTTTCTTATTTATTTATTTACTGTCTGTGTGTGAACACAGACATATTGTTTTACCCAATATTCTTTCTTTCTTTTTCTTTCTTTCTTTCTTTCTTTCTTTCTTTCTTTCTTTTTCTTTCTTTCTTTCCGCCAGATTTTTGGGTCGTCTGAAACTCAGACACCGTGCAAGCTAGAGACTTCAAACTTTGTATGGCTTTAGCACCTGCAGTGAAGTTTTGCATATCGTTCTGAATGGTCAAGAGATTGAAAATTATGCAAATTAGGGCAATTGAAAAAATATAATTGCTTCTGGCTTCCAAAGTATTCATCGGATTTTGATGATGTAGGACACATATTGTAGCTACTATAACACTAGACATTTTTGTGATTTACATGTGACCTCTAGAGGTCAAAGGTCGAGGTCATTTTGCCATTTGAAACATTCATGTACCTATAACTCGGTCAATTATCATCCAATTTTGATCATGTTGGACACAAATTGTAGCTACTGTAGCACTGCACATTTTTGTAATGTACATGTGACCTCTAGAGGTCAAGGATCAAGGTTATTTGGACCTTTGAAATATTAATCTAGCCATAACTAGGTCACTTTTAATCCAATTTTGATCATGTTTGGCTCAAATTACAGATATTGTAATATTGCACATTTTTGTAATCACATGTCACCTCTAAAGGTCAAAGGTGAAGGTCATTTGGCCCTTTGAGATATTCATCCAGCCATAACTCGGTCTATTTTCATCCAATTTTAATCATGTTGAGCTCAAATTGCGTATATTGTAACACTGCACATTTTGTAATGTATATGTGACCTCCAGAGGTCAAAGGTCAAGGTCATTTTGCCTTTTGATTTTTTTCATCTAGCCGTAATCAGGTCATTTTCCATCCAATTTTATTCATGTTGGACTCAGATTGAAAGTGTTGCAACACTGCATATTTTTGTAATTGTGCAAATTTTTCACACACACAGACAGATTTGCTTCCAAGCACATTTTTCTTTTCTAGTTTATTTATTTATTCCCGTGTGCCAGTTTTGTGGTCAGCTTTTCTCAGATACTATTGTTGTAGTAAGTACCAAACTAGGCATGGCCATAGACCTGGTAGTGAAATTGTGCATATTGTTTGGAACAGTGATGCTGTTAAAAAATTATACATATTAGAGGAATATTTGTGGAAATTTTAAATCGAACATATCTTCTATACTTTTCTAGATTGAGTTGGCACTCAAAGCTTGATGTGTGGGTCTGTTGCTAAAGCAAAATCCTATAGCATGCAAACAAAGTTGAGAAGTTTAATATGTGTTAAATTCACTAAATTCCACAGAATGCACGGTGCATCTAACATAGTCTCGGCACCCCACTGTGCCCTCAAGCTGGCAAATGTTTTCACAGACTGGCTGCTATGCAACCGGAGATAATTGAACTGTGAGAGTCTGTCCTCCATACCAATTAGAACACAGGCAGTGGTGCCGCAGGCATACACTTCAATCCCTGTTGCTAGAGTAAACTTGTCTGCATTGTGTACCAAGGAGGCTATATATAGTCTGAAGCTGCCACTCCTCATCACAATAAGCTAGTGCTGACTGAGAGGTGCCAGATAGGTTTGTGACGCAGCAGCATCCAATGAAACATGAACCAAAGTTTAGCATGTCTCTGTAAAGGGATATTCAGATCAACTACCAGAAATCACTCAAACACAGATCCAAAATGCCTGTAATGACCAACTGTGATACGAAAGATTTTGGTCAGGGTCAGTGGGTACCTTGGGGCATGCAGGCAGTCTCAGCTCCCATAGGCATAGCTGTTGTATTTCTGGACCCAGCAGTGACATTTGCTTATCAGTTAAATATCTATAACATTGTTTCATAGCCCTTGTAAATATTGCCCACTTCTAACAAGAATTCATCGTATTTGATCCATATTTAGCCAGTGCAAACTTGCAACTTAAGTTTGTCCACACCTTCAGTAGGTTGTTGAACCGTGATAGTCAAACATGTACATGTATATGTACAATGCTATATTTTTGTCAGGAGCTATGTGAAGTTGGGTGTTGCCTGTGTAAACTTAACAACTTAAGGCGCTGACACATTCAGGCTGGTGACACTCAATAGTTGAACACATAGATTTCTGTAAGAGCCATGTGATAATAGATGATATTGGTAGAGATTGTCATGCAAATATTTTTATGTTCCCGTAAACAGTGAAACTCAAATATATGTACTTATGAATACATGTATATCAATTAATGTACAAATGGCCCTCCCCTTTATAAGGCCACCCCAAATGCAGCCAAAAAGTGACCTTATAAGAGGGGTGCCCCCCCTCCTTGAAAGTGAGAATATAATGGAAATATCATATTTTCTCCACAAGAATGCTGGCCTCTCAAGAGAGGTGGCCTCTGGTGAGAGGGGCCTTATAAGAGGGGGACCACAGTAGTCATTTCATGCCCCACATTGACAAACCATGAAAATCTGGTGTTGATGTAGTAATTTTTACTTCATAGTATCAATGGGTTTAGCATCATATTCAAATGTCATGTTAAAAATTATACAAATTAGCGACAATCAGAATTTTAAAATCTCTGTATTTTCCAACCTATCACAGAGAGACACAAAATTTTAAAAAGTACATACAGGTGTGAAACCTGTCAATATAATGTACAGTGAAAAAATGTATCATTTGAAGTTATGCTAATTAGCAGCACTTGAAACATTTAAAAGTTGTATATCTCCAAAATTGTTATAAATAGAGGTGCCAATCCAATTTCAATGTATAGGTTTGTTACATAGCCACATCCAATGAGTCCTGAAGCAAAAATGTAGCATTTTGATTTATGTAAATTAGCTGAATACATAAGATTGAATTCTTGAATGACTTTCAAAATATTATATATATAAAAAAAAAGTTGTCAGTCCAACTTCAATTTGTAGGTTTCTGACACAGTGGTATCCAATGGAACATGAACTAAAGTTGCAGAATTCCAATGTATGCAAATTAGGTGAATACACAAAATTTAAATTGTTTGAATAATTTCAAAACTATTGTAGACCTAGGTGTCATTCAAACTTTAGTTGATAGATTTGTAGGATAGTTCTATCGAATGAACCATGAATCAAAGTTGTAGCAGTTTAACATGTGCAAATAAGGCAAACCAGGGGTAGAAATTAACAATTTTTTTAAGTTTCCCATGGGCAACCACATTATTTTTACAAGTTACCCAAGCCTGAAGAAAGTTGCCCAGTTTCCCACCACATGAGTATTGTATTTACTAGTTAGCTTGTAAAAACATTACTGATATTTAACATGTTGCAAATATAGATAAACAAGAGCTGTATTTGTCATCACTATGAAAACAGTGTTTCCCCACAAAAAGAAGCTTTTAGGAACTGCATTTAATGTTCCCACCATTGTTGGAAATGATATGTCCTGCTGAAGATAGAAAGTTGCCCCATGGGTAACCGCCTAAGGAAAGAAAGTTGCCAGATACGAATGAAAGTTGCCTGGGGCACCTGGGCAACTAGACACCCGCTAATTTCGAAACCTGCAAATACACAAAATTTAAATCTTGAATAGCTTCAAAACGGCAATAGATTGAGGTGCATTTCCAACTTCAAATTATAGGTTGTGGACATATCTGCATGAAAAAAATATTGTTGCAAGAGTTAAATGAATACTGAATAAGCAATCTGTAAAAGTTTTCTGAGCACACAGACTGATTTGCTGACAAGCAAATCAAATATTTCTAATTAACTGTTCTCTTCTGATTCAAACATTCCATTTCTTTTCTCCCAGCACGCTACTAGGTATCTCGGGACATCCCCGCTGTACAGTATGTTCCCCAAATCTCAATCACTTCTTGTAATGATAGACCACTTGGTATATATATATCGCGAGAGAGAGTGAGAGAGAGAGAGAGAGAGAGAGAGAGAGAGAGAGAGAGAGAGAGAGAGAGAGAGAGAGAGAGAGAGAGAGAGAGAGAGAGAGAGAGAGAGAGAGAGAGAGAGAGAGAGAGCTATCAGGGACAATATGTTGAGGAAATGGCAGAATGATGACCATTACTGCACAACAGGGCTTAGATGGTTTTTGGCGCTCAGGAGAAGAAGAGCTTGTGGCATGGAGTTAGGGTTTGACAAGGGGTTTACCGGGAGGAAAGAAAGGGATCAGAACTGAACATGACTTGCTTTGCTGCAATAATGTCTGGTTGCTTTATATTACTTAACTAATCAGGAGTGCTTAAAATCTTTAATAGAGAAATTTGAGATAAAAGAATTTTTTATTATTCAGGGCAGATGTCTTGTGACACCATTCTAAAGGAGGCACATTAAAATCTTCATCAATTCGCCTGGTGGAGACAGAGCAGTAAGTGATGCAGTGATTTGCTGTGGCGAGAAATGTGCCAAAATATATTGGTACTATCAAGAAAGTGTCATATAGCACTTCCCTTCTGCTATCGATAGGACACATTTTTCTATCCAGGCACCTAATCAGGACCAGAAGATTGCATCAACAGGAAGGGTTAGCCCTTTTTGCTTTTGCAAGCTGTGTGACCACAAAATGACATTTACGGACGTTTACTTAAGATGGACAGGAGTCCACGAATGTTAGAGTTTTCTGCAAGTCTCCCCTTTCACGAGTGCTGGAGGAAACAAAACGTGGCACACGGGGAAGGGGAGCCACTTTCAGGGAATGCTGCATATCCTTTGCCTTCATATCTACTTTCCCCGTTTTGTGATATGGTTAATTTGCCACATAAGCAGAGAGCTTACAATTTTTCCCACAGTAGGAAAAGAATGACGGAACATTTTTTGCTCTGGCCAAGGGACGATTTACTAAACTGAAGCAGATGGATACGGTGCATGAAGATGAAATGGTATATGTAATAATTTCAGCATGGGTGACGCAAAATAATTATTTGTCTGCTGGCAAATGTTGATGACCTGAAACATGTATCAATGATGGGACAAAGGAGGAGGTCAATAGATTTGATAATATTTTTATAGACCTGCACAAACTTAAGTGGCTAACAGACTGGATATTATGCAGCATATCTCAGCATCACAAGTGGGCCATAACTATGTTCAAGCCATTATGGACAACATATTTACTTATATCCAAGCATGAGGAATATAAACACTAAGGACATATGAAACAATGAATGTTGCCAAATGCAAGTTATTCACTTTTTGTGGCCTATGTTCACCCTTTTAGTATTCAACCTGTATATTATAAACAGTTACGTGTAACTCACGACTGCAATTAAAATTAAGGATACAAACCTTAAACCTATGTAGTCATTTGCTACATAGTAAAGCTGTGCAGCCCAGGTAAAGTAATACTGATTGAAACTTTTAAGGCACTCTTCACAACACCTTTTTTAGATGAGTTTAAACCTATTTCTTGATTGAAGCAGTGAATTGACTCATTGTTAATTTTATCATCGTGCCTATTCTGTATGAATTTTATTTTTAGTTTCTCTTTGCCGGGTTTTGTCATTCATTTGCCTCAAGACATTCAGCTCCCTCACTACTTTGGGCAAACCTGGGCTAAAATCTGCTGGCTCTTTTCGTTATGTGAGGTTGTTCATCTGCTGCCTCACTTTAATTTCGATTTGGTGCCCTCTTTCCAGCTTCTATTTTATACTCATCTGTTTGTCTCATTATCTTTCTTTATGTCATCAATTGATTGACGTGGTGGAAGAATATCCATTGTAACAATCACCGCCCCAATAAAATTTTTTTATAATTAAAGTTCCCACTGGAACAGATACTGACCATGTCAAGTTTCCCTTCAGGGGATGACTCGAAATCCTGGATTTGTAAGCACAGGGAATATGGGATCTGATGAACATCCTTGTCGCAAAATAACCACTCAACTAAATGAAATATGTTTATATTCATATTGTTTTATATATACTTCAAACATCACACAGACTAAGTAGGACAATAACAAAAATGACATTATTCACACTTAGGCTGATAACAAATTGTATGTGGTTGAAAATGTCCAGAAATAATTTATAGTTCAATCGTCAAAAACAACACAAAGTTCCTTGACTTTAGAAGACAATGTCCACCAGAGTGATCCAACCCCTTGTAGGCCTTCTTCAAGTCCATCTGTAGGCTGTAACTGAATATAAATAAAACTCCTTAAGGCAGTATCTGTACCAGCCACATGCAACTCATAATTGACAGCAATTGTTCCACCATATAACAATTACACGTTAAGTTCAACATAGAAAACTTTATATCAGTCCTCAAGAACCAATAAGTACATAAAATCATTCAACCAGATTCATTATGAAGACTCAAGTCCGATTACCATCAGTATACGTTAATACTGTTCTGTGAAATGAAAAAGAGAAGAGATATTCAGTTTCTGTTTCAACAAAAATCCAGACCGCTATTTCAATTGAAGAAACAAGTTTGCCACGCGAAGATAAATTCATACAAAGTTGAACAAATTACCAATAACAATAAATGAAACATTTTTCTTTTCATTACCAATATCATTATCATAAACCTATTCAGCACACGAGTTCAGTTCACACACAAGTAATCAATTGTAAACCTTCTATTATCATGGTATAACACAGCAGCCTCATTTCAAGTTGACCTCACCTTTGACCTGACCTGACGCTAGAAAGGTAAATCTAAAGTTGCTCTTTTATGCAGACCAAAACTCTCTCGTACCATTGAGCGCACAACCGACATTTTTATCACGGTGCACACGCAGGTAATCACTTAACAGATTTGGTCCGGTCACCAGTGTACAGACATACAGAGTTCACAGGTTCAAACTTTAGAAATTTTGCAAGAACCAAGGAAAAGATTCTGGGAAAAAAACCAACACTTATTGGTTACCTATCGTACTTTAGAATAACTGAGGACACGTCAAAGCAACAAAAATACGTTGGCTATCATAGAAAATATTACCAAACCCGGAAACCCAGTCTGTTGGTGGCAAAAATGTTTCTTATCAGTGAAAGTGCTTTCCTGTTTTCATCAACGGGCAAAATCAGAATCTAAATGTGGAAGATTTCTGCAATCGATCATTTCAACTGAAACGTGCCTTGTATACATTTCTTAGGATGAGAATCTGGTCCCCTGAATGGATTACATAACCTGGCAGTTCTGAACAACCAATCCCTGAAACCTATCAAAGCCCGTCTCAAAGCATTTAACTTTGTAATAGTTTGTGAAATGTCTTTACCTCGGAATGCACTCCATGACATTACAAATAAGTCACCAAGAGTAGACTATTGCTTCAGTTTTACAGGAATGATAATACGCCAGAGAATTTCTTACGCCCCACTTGCTACTTTCCCAAAATTGAAACTAATACATAATCATGCCCCACAACCTATTTTAAAGTGGTTAACGAACACATGTAATTCAATTCATTTTTTTCGCAGATCTACAAACCTCTGATCTCGATGTTCTACACTACGGAAAGGATTTTTGACTTAGTGAATATCTTCTCTTCAATTTAACAGAACAATTTACAATACCATGAGAGGAAAACAAGTACCCAACCCCAAGGCCTTTCAGAAAAAACTCATAGTTTCCCTTAAAACTTTTACAGATCACCAGAGTATACGATTACGAATACATTCAGTTCACAACCCAAAAGTTCTCTTAATCAATCTTTATACCAAAAAAATCCCCTCCGGAACCATACTTGTCCCATTATACACATCTTCAACCTAATCTTGAGACTATGTTGATGCCGCAAAATTAAACCTTTTCAGCATAAACTTATCTTGTTACCTAAATACTGTTTCAATTTAAATAGCCTCTTCAAACCTTCATCCATGTCCTCAGCAATGAAATCTCATTTAAGCACTTTATTACTGAGACATGCATTTTTGTTTAAGCTGAATACCCATTCCTGCAAACTTTAGACAAATATCGCCAAACATTATTATGGAAAGTGCGTGGGTCTCCATAAAAATGAATGGCTGAATCCTGTCCTTAAGCTACGTTTATCCTCAAAAGACAATTCATATATACAACACTTTACAACTATTAACTATCAAATCCTAAACCCTGTCTCACTTAGATGCAAAAAAATAATATCAAACTGCTATATGGTCCAATAGCCCTTAATAACACTTATTCTTTGCCCCCATTTTAACAGTATACCTTTAAGAAGGAAAAAATGTATCAACATGGAAAAACATACTTATGGACAAAATCGACAACTTGGTCGTGAATAAGGCATTCCCCCAGACCCTTATAAAAAAATTAATCTAACATAAGAATGACGTAAAGGAGGGGAGTCACAAGAGAAGAAACCAGAAAACGAAGGAGTCAGTGACCAACATTTCTCAGTTCAACAGCCAAGACAAAACAGAAAACCTCGAGTCCACCATGAAGTTCCCAGCCGAAACAATAAACTTACCTCCCCGGGAAAAGAAAATGAAAAGTTCAAACTTTGGAGAACTCTTTCACTACATGTTAAATTCAAGATCTCCCAAATTGCAGAGCAAGTCAAAACAGAATAAGTCTACATCACGTGAACTACTCAAAGGGGCTATGGAATCTCCCCTCAGAAAAAAACAGCAAAGCAGAGATGTACCTTAAAGCACCAGCAGACAATAAGACCCAAGACCCCTACAGTAGCAGGGGGCAAAACACTATATAACATATGCAATTTTCCCTAATGCTACAGAACTCCCTCCTATTTCAAAAAATGAAAAATCTTATCACAATTTTTTTCTTTTCTCACTACAAATACTCTCATCTATATTCATATACTGTACATATCCACTCAGACGAAAATAAAATCTCCTTAATATGATACATAATCATTAAATCTTCCAGGACGTCTCCTGTTTCTCGTAATTATTTTATGACATACCTGATTATAACAGCTTGTCTCATCCGAGTCTGTTGATTGTGAAGCTTTGTCATAATCTTCCCAATTATCATCTCCTGATTGTTTATCTGCTAATTTAGAAGATAAATCCTGATTCTCCAGATCAGGATGACCAAAGTATTTCTTTAGATGATCAAAGTGCTCTACCGTGGTTTTCTTATATCCCAACTTGCTGATTCTGATATTTACATCAGATAACACTTCACATATTTCATAGTGACCCTCAAAGTGAGGAGAAAGAGACCACGTCTGTCCTCTTTTTATATGTTTGACAATTTGTCCAAATAAATCTCACACCTTTTGGAGCTCTCCATGAATTTTTCGGTCATCACATGTTTTCTGATGCTCATGTGAAAATCTTAGGGTTTGCTAACAAAATCAGAGCACAAAGACAACGTCAACTCTAACTGCTTAAGGTAGTTTTGCACTGTAAGAAAGTGAGTCTTATCTGGTGGAAAGAAGAGCACTAGTTTGTCAACCAAATATCAATTTGTTGGGAGAAACTGCTATGCTGTACTCTATTGTACACTTGATCAATATGCCATAATAACAAATGGTAAGTGTCAATCCCAATCTAGTTGATCTTCATGTACATAAGAAGACAACATCTCTCCAATAGTCTTATTCATATGTTGAACCAAACCATCTGATTTTGGATTATATGGTACAGTATGAATTTTCTGATTTCTAAGACCTTATAGATATGATGAATTATCTTACTTACCATATTCTTCCCCAAGTCACTATGCAACTGTTTAGGGTTTCCGTATCTAGCTATCCACTCGGTACACAAGATCTGTGCTAACATGCTGGCTTCCTGATTTGGAATAGCATAGGCTTCTGTGAATTTAGTGAAATAAATGCTAAGCCCAAAGATGTACTTATTACCTCATCCTGTTTCAGGGAGTGGACCCTTTATATCCATGGCAATGCGTTTCAAGGAATAACCTACAGGTCTGATGGTTAAAGGAGCCCCAAAAGTCTTCCTAGAACAATTCAACGTTGGCAATTTTGACATTGGCGAAGATAAGTGTACACAGTATACTGGAGTCCAATCTATCAAAAATTCTGTCCTATCTTATGTACAGTCTTAAATATCCCCAGATGACCTCCGGTCACAGAGTCATGAGCTGTACAGACTACCTGTGATTGTAACTGCTCAGGAATGATAATTGATTTCCTATTTCCATTTTATTCAGTCCAAATTCTATACAGGACACCATTTTCAAGAACTATCTGTTCCCATTGAGAAATATATAATATATTATACAATATATAAGTGTCTCTCCCTGTGGTGCTAAACAAATCAGGAGAAGGTTTTTCTCGAAATTTTTGTTTCAAACTGGGCAATAAAGTTATATCCAGATCTTCCTTTTGAACTTTATGGAATTCTTCAATGGGCATAGGAAATCCAGTTACAGAAGTACTGAAAACATGCATCAGTGAATTGGCGTTGCCATGCAAATGATGCATTATCTAAAAATTAAACATAATTAAGGTCTCTATCCACGAAGTAATTTGTCATTCAGGTTCTTTGAGGTTATATAACCAGCTAAGGCTAGCATGATCAACTCAAACAGTAAATTTTATACCCAACAAATATGGCTTGTAATATTTTAGAAAATGTTCCACTGCCAACAGTTCTTTTCAGGTAACAGAATAATTTCTTTTAGCTGATGAAAATGTCCGACTGGCATAAGCCATAATCCTTTCTTGACCTTGTTGTACCTGTGATAATACACCATAGATACTGTTAAAAGATGTGTCTGTGTCCAACACAAATGGCAAAGAAAAATCGGGAAATGCCAGGATAGGAGGTATATATAAACCACTTTTTGGTGTTTCAAATGCTTTCTCATATTCTGTACTCCAGACAGACCTTTGATTCTTCTCGGTAAGACTATATAATGGCTCTGCTTTCTCACCATTTATGGAATAAATTTCCTATAACACGATGTCAATCCCAGTATCCTCTTACCTCTCTTAAAGTTATAGGAACAGGCCATTCTGGACTTTTTCTTTTTTCTTTTTTTTTTTTTTTGTAGGATTTGTGGAAATACCTTTCTGAGAAAATATAAAACTGAGATATTCTACTGGTCTCTGAAAGAAATAACACGTATTAGGCTTTTAATGTTAGACCCGCCTTCTTTAATGCCGCACATATTTGATCTAATCTTTCAGGTGTTTCCTCAAAATTCCTCCCAAACGTAATAATATCGTCCAGATATACCAGACATATAGAAAAATGCACCCCAGACAGTATGTTTTCCTTTAAATGGGAGAAGGCAGCTGGAGCATTAGTCACGCCATGCAGAAAGGAGTTGAATTCATATAGAGCACTTCCGGTAGTAAAGGCAGTCTTCCCTTTTGAGGCTGGGTCCATATACATATTAAAATATCCACAAAGGAGATCCGGTGAGCAGAACCAATGGTTACTTTGTAAGAAATCAAGGGCTTCATCAATCTGTGGCAATGGACAAGCGTCAATTGCAGTCTGGTTAAGCGTCCTATAGTACAGAAAAACATGATCCAAATTCATTAATTCCAAACCCAACAATGACAGCAAAGAGATTCCAGACTTGCCAAAGCATCAAAATTTCTCATGCAATACCAAAGTGAAGAAACAAATTTCACTCCTGACTTGAGACAGGCAGTCACCCATAATAGGCAACTGGTGGTTTTAAACTGGTCCTCTCAACCTTAGAAATATCCATCATTAACTGCAGACACTAGTTCTTTTCCAAATTGCATAGGCCTAACCACCCAAAACACAAATTTCATTACTTCTGCCAAAAATAAAAAGATACCTGTTAGGCCTATCACCTTTTAGTTCTCCCGACTTGTCAGTAAGACAAGTTTACAGCAAAAGAGTAAAGTAGGCCTACATCGTTTTTGTGATATTTATGAATCTGGAACATTATAAACACACTCTACCTCCACTATAACTATGAGTCGGAGAACAAAGCCCACAGCACAACATAGCCAATGAAGTAATTTTCAAATAGTACAGAAAAACATGATCCAAATTCATTAATTCCAAACCCAACAATGACAGCAAAGAGATTCCAGACTTGCCAAAGCATCAACATTTCTCATCCAATATCAAAGTGAAGATAGTTGACACAAAATCTCCAAGCACCGTGATTTTGTTTTACAATAACTATAGGACTTGCCCAAGGACTCTGACCAGGTTGTATAATCCCTTAAGATAGCATATCTTTAACACACTTCTCCACTTCTGGTCTCATATAAGGGGAGATTCTCCTGGCCCTTTGCTTGATAGGCCTAGCATCTCCAGTATCGATTTCAAAAGGCATAAGATCACATTGTCCAATATCTAAGTCATTCTTAGCAAATACATGCTGATGTTTTAGCAATAATTGCTACACATCCTTCTGTTGAGAATTTAATTCTCCACTTTGTATCTCAAACATCTCTTGAGCTACTGGTTGAATTTTTTGTTCAAACTCATTAGAGGAAACGCATTCACTAGTGACAGCAGCAACTTTATATGCACAGCTAATAGGAGTGCCTCATTAAATATGATTAAGAAAATTACCAAAATTCATGATGTGAACTGGAAAAATTGGCAGTTCTGTATTTACTTACGTTCTGCCAATAATTAATCCATCATCAGTATTTTCCACATTCAACATGTTGGTCTCTATCAAATTATCTCCCATGTCAGTCTTGAATCTTTTTTCAACAGGAAGGATTGTACCAGGTTGTGAAGTGACTGTAATATTTTGAACATTATATACAGGTTCCTTCCAATAACATTCTTGATGTATCTCTAAAGGTAACTCCACACCGGCTAAGGCTAATTTATGTGCACTTAAATCAACAATAGCTTTTTGTGATTCTAGAATATCAGTGTCCTTTGATATGTGATTTCAGCGACAATGAAGGTAGGAGTAACTTGTAACACATTTACAAGTTACGACGGCTCGTCCCAACACAGGAATAGACTCGCCATTAGTTTCTATCAATTCCAGATCACATGGCACTACATCTACTTCACATGCGAACAATTCAAGCAAGGAAGAATGGATCATGCTCATATTAGCACCTGTATCAAGCAAAAATCTACAATCTACTCCATCAATTTTTCCTGTAAGAAAATATGACGTACATTTCATAGATTAAGAGGTAAAACAAGTTTTGGCAGGAT
Source organism: Hermodice carunculata (assembly GCA_964020975.1). Taxonomy (NCBI): domain Eukaryota; kingdom Metazoa; phylum Annelida; class Polychaeta; order Eunicida; family Amphinomidae; genus Hermodice; species Hermodice carunculata. The sequence continues at coordinate 49,163,482 of OZ026613.1, forward strand.
TAAATGGCCAGTTCAATTCTGTCTCTCCCTGTTTCGCTACTGATTCTTAGCATATCTGACTTGTCTCTTCACCATATATTCCTCATTCTGTTCTGGGCTATCAGACTTAAATTCTCACAGTTAAACTTAAGATGCCCTGCCTGCAAACAGTACCAACAAACATTACAGTTATTTGAAGGTAGTGTTGTCTTTAAAGATTCTAATGCTTTGGTCAAAGAAATTAATTTTTTGTTGCATTCGTCTTATAGCTTCAGACTCAGTAACATTCTGAGTGTTTGGAATAGTAGTATGAATTCCAATGGTAGGTTTAACTCTCTCCCCTTTCTGAGTGGTTTCAAGTAATGCATTTTCCACTGCTTATTCCAATGTGGATGGTGCTGTTCGTTTGACTTGGATATGTATTTTACTATCTTTAATGGCTAGTAGGAAATAATATACAGCCATACTCTCTCTATTTTCAAATGTCCTTGGGGGAAAGCTCGACCTACTAACCTACTAACACAGCTCCTCAGTCATGACAATTTTCATCTTTCTGTTGTTTACAAGAAAAAAATTCTTGTCGAGAACCCTCCACTAACTTGTGGGAACCAAACTGTTTATCAAGAGCCTTGCATAAATCGTCAGAATCCAGGCAAAAAGATTCTGGTAAATATTAGCATCCTCCTGTACTCCTCCCTGCACCATAGCTAATAAAAATATTCATATGGTCAACAGTCCAATAATTGGTTTTTAACACAATTTCAAATTGTTAAAGGTAATCATCAAATGCTGTTTTTCCAGAATATTTTTCCGGGTTCAAACAGGGTTTCTCCAGAGCTCTCTTAGGTATATCTCTATCCTGTAATCGACAAGTAGGATTAACAAGATCTCTTTGTAATGTCCATGTCATTTGATCAGGATCATTATTAAATCTCCATCCAGATGACACTCTCTGTAATATCACATCATTACCACATCTAAAGTCCTTCCTCTGAAATTCCATACCAAACGGCAACTGAGGAGGAAATAAGTCATTTATCATGGGAGAAACAACCCCTTCCATATCTACCGTAACATAATCCGACATGCCTCCCGGAGTTCTCCCCAGTTCCCGCTCAGTCAATATACTTAGATCCTGGGTCTGTCTGCTGCTGTGGGTATTATGAATGATTGACTGACCTGGCGCAGCCAACCCTCCAATAGTGCCTTCTACTCGTAATTCATCCTCTGTTGCTAGCTTATGAAAATATATATAAAAGAATAATATGCACGCAGTATGATAAATTCTATGAGAAAAAGGGGTCTTAAGGGAAAATATGCCTACTTGAGCAGCCTGTTATCTGTACTACTTAAACTATACCCCACTTTACTAAAACTACACCAACTCCAAAAATATTGACTATGTTACCAGGATTACCAAAATAACATTTCTTGTTGCCACTGTTACATAATACGCAGATTCTTTTCCCCCATTGTAACAATCACCACCCCAATGAAAATTTTCTATACTAAAAGTTTCCACTGGCACACTGACTGACCAGGTCAAGTTTCCCTTCGGGGGGGGGGGGGGACTCAAAATCCTGGATTTGTAAGTACCAGGGATTGTGGGATCTGATTAACATCCTTGTTGCAAAATAACCACTTAACTAAATAAATATGCTTTTATTCATATTTGTTTTATATATACTTCAAACATCACAGAGACTCAGCAGGACACTAACAAAAATGACATAATTCACACTTAAGCTGATTACAAGTTGTATAAGCTTTAAAAATGTCCAGAAATAATCTATAGTTCAATCATGAAATAAAACACAAAGTTCTTGACTTTAGAAGATGATGTCCACCAGAGTAATCCAACCCCTTGTAGGCTTTCTCCAAGTCCATCTGTAGGCTGTAACTGAATGTAAATTAAAACTCCTTAAGGCAATGTATGTTTCAGCCACATGCAACTGACAATTGACAGCAAATTGTTCCACCACATAACAATTACACATTAACTTAACATAGAAAACTTTATATCAGTCCTCAAGAACCAATACCTACATAATCAATCAACTTGATTCATTATGAAGACACAAGCCTGATCACAATCAGTATACGTTAATATTGTTCTGTGAAATGAAAAAGAAGAGAAGAGATATTCACTTAAGCTGTTCCTATTTCAACAAAAATCCAAACCACTATTTCAATCGAAGAAATAAGTTTGTGACACGAAGATAAACTCATAAAAAGTTGAACAAATTACCAATAACAATATATGAACCATTTTTCTTTTCATTACCAATACCATCATCATAAACCTATTCAACACACTTGAGTTCAGTTCACACAACAAGTAATCAATTGTAAACCTTCTATTATCACAGTATATCTCAGCAGCCTCACTTCAAGTTGACCTCACCTTTGGCCTTACCTGACCCTCGAAAGGTTAATCTAAAGTTGCTCATTGATGCAAACCTAAACTCTCTCTCACCATTGAGCACACAACCACATTTTTATCACAGTGCACATGCAGGTAATGTCTTTACAGATTTGGTCTGGTCACCAGCGTACAGACATACAGAGTTCACAGGTTCAAAGTTGAGAATTACGCGAGAACCAAGGAAAAATTCCGAGAAGAAAACCAACACATATTGGTTACCTATCGTATTTTAGAATAATGGAGGATACGTTGAAGCGACAACAATACATTGGCTATCATAGAAAATATTACCAGACCCAGAAACCCAGTCTTTTTGTGGCAATTCCTCCGGGAAAAATATTTCTTATCAGTGAACTACTTTCTTAGTGAAACTCATAGTTCCCCTGAAAACTTTTACAGATAACTGGACCATGAGATTAGGAATACATTCACAGCCCAAAAGTTCTCCTGATCATTCTTTATACAAAAAAACCCTCCAGAACCATACTTGTCCCATTATACACAAATTAAAAAGATTTTTGATAGTAATGGTCCTTTCCATGATTGTATGACAAGTTTTTAAAGGGTGGAAGGCAGGGTGTCTCAAGTAATAAAATTTGAGTTTGGAGTGGTTAGGCCCATACATTTTGGACACACTATAGTCTGTAGTTAATGAAGAATATTTCAAAGGTTGAGACAACTAGTTTAAAACCAGCAGTTGCCTTTTTATGGGTGACTGCCTCTCTGAAGTCAGCAATGAAATTTGTTTCTTAAAATTGGTATTAGAATGTGAGCGTTGATGCTTTGGTAACTGTGGAACGGCTTTGCTGTCATTCTTGGGTTTGGAATTTATGAATATGGGTCATGTTTTGTCTTAACTATTTGATAAATACTTCATTGACTATGTTGTGCTGTGAGCTATGTTCTCCAACTCGTAGTTATAAGGGAGCTAGAGTGTGTTTATAATGGCCCAGATTCATGAATATCACAAAAACAACGATGGACCACTTTCTTCTTTTGCTGTAAACTCAGTTGACTGACAAGTCGGGAGAACCAAAAAGTGATAGGTCTGCCAAGTCTCTTTTTATTTTTGGCAGGAGCAACAATATTTGAGTTTTGAGTGGTTAGGCCTATAGCTTTTCGAAACACTATAGTATGTAGTTAATGAAGAATATTTCAAAGGTTGAGAAGACCGGTTTAAAACCAGCAGTTGCTTTGGTTGACTGCTTGTCTCAAGTCAGCAGTGAAATTTATTTCTTCGCATTGGTATTGGAAGATGAATGTTGATGCTTTGGTAGCTGTGAAATCTCTTTGTTGTCATTGTGGATTTTGGAATTTATGAATATGGGTCATGGTTTTCTGTACTAATGGGTTAAATCAAAAGAATATGTGAATACAAAGCTCCCCCTTAGGCAACAAAGAGACTTTACATTACCTTAGTGTGGAGTCATCTTAAATACGGTATGTTCGTGTGGAGTTTTACCTGCAAGTCTAATGGCACTAGAAACTGTTCAAAGAAGAGTGACAAAATACTTCTTAGGGTCCCCCGTCTCTGAATCTTATGAGTCCTGCCTTGCCCAATATAATCTGCTCCCTTTATCCTACAGGAGAGAACAATTGGATCTGGTGTTCTTGTAGAAATGTCTAAATGTTTTTACGAGGTAGATTTCTTCAATATGTTTTCCATACAAACATAATCTATGCACTGCTGACGGTAGTATTCATTTCAAAGTGACCAAATGTAAAACTGAAACTTTCCCTTCATCGTATGTTTATAATTTTATCTATACTTGGAACCTCTTAATCTTCCATATCTGTGATTCTTCATCAGTTCACCTTTTGAAATGTCAACTAAATACTTACTACAGCAATTTGCAACAAGAGTATCGTGACTCCTCCAATACGAGCACATGGCTGAGTAAGTGTTTTTGTCCAAATTACAGGGAGCAGTTTACTGTGATTGACTGCTGGAGTTTTAAGTGAACGTTTAAAAAGTATCCATGGATAAGTTTAAGTCCAAATATCTCAATATGATGGAATTTTAATTGTATTTTAATGCAGATATTTGCACTTTTTTTTCCTTTTCCGTCATCATAACCATTATTATGCAGTGATAGCTATTCTCATCTTACTCTCCAATCATTGAGGGGAACTTGTATAGGTGTAATCACCTGTTTGACTCTTCCGAGTCGGCAGTATGTGTTTCAATGTGTTTTGATGTTTAACTTTCCTTTAACCTTGGTGTTTTTCATTGATGTTCAATATCTTTATGTACTGCTGATTGAAGCTCAATAAATAAAAAAAATAAAATAAAACAAGTTAAACAAAGAGTCCAGCTGGGGTCCTAATATATGAATTTTACTTGAAATTTTAGAATGTTGCCTAATTTTACAACGGAAGGAAAATGGGACTGTAGAAGAGTAAATTTTTTATTTGTTCCCAAACTCATACATCTTCCTGAGGCTTCATATATGCATATTATGCTTTGTTCACCACCTTTACTTTGCATGAACTGTGATGCCACATTTATTTTATTTATTATTTATTCATTATCAATGTACAATGGAAACAAGATTGCAAACGTTTCAATTTCCAATTGCTCATTGCTATGTAGCTACTTCATAAAAGGAGAGTAGTTGCTACTAGTATTTGTGGACTTTGTGAAGAAATAGACATGAGTGCTCATAGATTTTGGGAATGTACTTATCTTCAAATATCATTGCAACGCCGTAAACAGTGGTGGAATTAGCAATTATCATATCAACAACTTGGTTTAGACTATCACAATGTAATCATACACCTACACAACAATATTTTGCAGGAATTCCTTCTGTATGCAGACTAAGTTGATCTTACAAGGAAAATATGTCATTCATAAAGAACCGTGTGACAAACCACAGATTGTACACGAAAAAAACCCCCAATATTTTGTGTTAAGATGAAATTTCAGGTGAAACATATTACGTAGTCAAAAGCCAAAGAGGATACTTTTATACATTGTTGGGGTAATATATCAGATATATTACCCCCCACCACCATCCATGATGATGATGATGATGATGATGATGATGATGATGATGATGATGATGATAATAATACTAATAATAAGTACCACTTATACAAAATCAGCCCTTTCAGACCTGTATTCAATATCAGGGCAATCTTCTGCAACTGAGCTTTATCTTTGACTTAGAGGGCGGTTCCGCCTCGTGTGCCCTGTGTTGCCACTTAAGTCATAGCCTGGGGGCGACTTCCCTGTCTGATACAAAATCCCTATTCTGGGGCCGATAACTGGCAACTGTGTGGCCATATATTTACATTTTCAGGTAATCCTCACTCCGGAAAAACCCATAGATTGTACATAACATTCACTCGACAAATTAACTTTCCCTTCAGACTAATCACACATATGGTTTGGATGCTACCTCTTCAAAATATCCAATCAACTTGGCTGCCATTTTGAAAATTGTGCAATGGTTTGTAAATGAGAATTGGGATGATCGGGGGTGGGGGGAGAAGCCAGGAGGAGGAAGGTTATTACATAGTAAACCAAAGGTATATATTTTTTTTAATGTTTCCGAGCTTCAATAATGATTATGATATATGCTTTGGCTGCCATTCACTTTGATATTCAAATCAAACGTACATTTGTACGACTGTCCTGCAGTCAATGGATTGCTCAATCTTCAAAATGGCACTCACCATGTGGCAGCTCATCCATTGTGCTACATTTGCATTTGTAACTGACGATGATTTATGTTTCAGACACAACCGAGCAGTCAGATTAAGGTTAAGATAGTAAGTCATGTTTTAAAAGTACTTTTAACGATCGTCTGCCCTGGTAACTCAGAGATCAGACACCTGGAGCCTTGCACAATATTACTATAAAGATCACTGAACAACCGGGCTATGCTGTTTCACCCAACAACTTTGGCTATGCAGCTATACTGTTTCCCCGGCCCAAGTTAACCCTCCAGACAAGTTGAAATACAATGCTGTGTTTAAGTTGACTAAATTGCAAAATAACGGCACACCATGGCCACTTTCACGAAAAAATCTTTCAGCTTGGGTCGATCAATTTTTATTAGGGAAAGGCCACTTGAAAGTAGGTTTTTTTTGTTCCATAAATGTTATGGTTGGGCTTTTTAGTAGGGTCAGTCCAGTTACCGGATCCACACATATATTTTTTTAGACCTTAGGTAACTTGGTCACTTTTGAAAACATGTGTGAAATGAACATTCTTTCCCGTTTTACACATTGCCTCCTTTGGGGTCAGTTTAATTTGTCACCTGGGCACAGCCGGTGGCACTTGTAATAATAATAAGGGTCCACAATCTGAGTATGCAGTTGGTCACATGAGGGATGGTACTCGCTGCTGCACAAAATATGGCATATGCTATGATAGGTCATCAATATGTTACCTACGTTTTTCTTTTGAGTCTGTCACAATCGTGCTGTAAAATGCAAGGATCTAGATGTATAGCTTGGTGACATCTGGGGAGAACACCATAAACTACATGAGCTCTATAAATATGCGGCTCATCATTTTCGAAGACATTCTGTTTTATTCTAGGCGGCATGTCATGCCATATAGGGTCATAATAGATCATTGCACTTTATATCTTAGCGTGGAGACGCATTTTCAACATCAATTTCCATTGTGCAAGTCTTGCAAAATCTTGGTGCTATATACTAATGTATATGTCAGACCTTGTCGTTTGCGAATGCCATGTCTTCCAAGTGCAAAATAACGACTGTTTGTAATGTATCTCAAATGTGTTAGAGAATAGAATAATTGAATAAAGGCAATGACCCTAAAGTTTCCATGTCAAAGGCGAAGTCATTTGAATGTCATCTACAGAGCACACCTTTTTCCACAAGAGTTCACATCATTCCACTGATGCCCTCTAGAATAAAGCATTTTTGCCCTTGTCACTTGTCGTCAGATGTGTATTTGAAAATGTTGGACGCATTTTTTTTAATTTCCAAGTCAGTGTCATTATATGCCATGACAAAGTCACGTTTCTTTATGTCATGTTTTGCGGCATTGTGTCAATGCATCATTAACTTGCACGCTTTACAGCTAGTAAGGGCTAGTTATGCGAATGTTTTATGCTTATGTTTTTCAAGTTGAAGTCAAAAGTTTCAATTCAAGTTAAGTCTCTTAACACACACAATGATAATAATCAGTTACATTTGATGCAGTTATTTATGGAAGTTTAACAATGTTGCAGTGACATTACAAATTAAGTAAATAAAATGATATACAAGCAACAAAGTACCATCAGAGGGAAACACTCGTACGGACTTGTAAGCCCGTCGCTCACTGGAATGAACAAATTATTATGTATACAAAATAAGCTCTGCTTAACAACTCAAACTATAAAATATTGCAAATAAATACAAAGTAGGAGAATAATGATAAGGGGTACGACAATCAAACGATAACAGCTGGAATGAATTAAACTTAATAAACTAAATTTCGCTTGAAGAGTAATTTAAATTTTTTAAGTGACAAATTGTCACGTATGTTATGCGGAATTTCATCTCTTACAGAGGGACCGTAAAATTTATTTGAAATAATCTAATATTTGTACTAGGAGGAAATGGGTGGAACTTTTTGTTTTGCAGTGTATTGTTATTATGTAGAAGTGAATGTAAGAATATGTGTTGAAAAATTTAAGGTAATAATCTACACGTTACTTATTAAATCAGAATGTCAGTAAGATATTTATTTAGGTCAAATTTCATAACTCCAAAGTCTTTGGTTCAGTGTGAACATTATAAGATGAATATTTTATCATACGAGCATTTTTTTTCTCAATTTTGATGATGTGATCAAAATATGTTTAATATGTTGATGCACATGATGTATTACAGTAAATCAGGTGAGGATAGACTAAGGAAAAGTAGAGCTTAACGAATGCCTTTTCCGGCAATATGTCGTAGTGTTTTAAAGATACCAAAAGCATCACTAATTTTATTTCCCGTATAATTCATATGGAATTTCCAGTTTAGTTTTTCAGCTATCCAAACGCATAGGAACTAACTTTGTGTGCTTTTTATCTTGATATATCGCTTGTTTTGAAATTAATGTTCCTATCATCACTTTGATAGTTGCGGGAAGAATACATTATGTAATTTGTTTTATTTGTGTTTAGAAATAACTTATTAACCTGAAATCATTGAAAATGTATAAAGATATTATTTATATTTTGATTTGAAGTTGTGATATTTTTATCTGTGAAAAGTAAGATCAGCAAACAAAAGAGTAAAGACATCTGGAGAAACATTAGCTAGATCATTTACATGGAGAAGGGAGAGTAATGGTCAAGAATGGAGCCCAGTTGGACCCCACAGAGAATAGGTAGTGTATCAGAGGACTCCTGCAAATATTCCACAAATTGCTCTCTGTTCGAAACGAAACCTTCAAACCATGTTACAAGGATACCTCGTAAAGGCCATTTTCTCCAGCAAAATGTGTGGTTTACCGTGTCAAATGACAGGTCAAGGAACACACTCACAGTAATTTTTTGGTTATCAATAACTTCTGTTATTTTGTTGCCTTAAGTAATTAACAGCTAAGTCCGTTCCATGATTATGTCTAAAACCAAACTGAAATGTATAAAATTCAGTCATCAAGATATTTTAGTAACTGATTATATACAATTCTTTCAAAGATTTTTAGAGTACTGACAGTACAAATAAGGGGCGATAATTTGAAAAAGTTCCGGGACCACTTTTTTTTGCTTATTTCAGTTTTTTTCGGAAAGATGACATTCTGCAGGGACAATTACATGAGTGATAGACTTTAAACTAGAATCTGAAACAAATTTCAAGACTGACAGCTGAATGCTATCCCACCCAGTACTGCTAGTGTTGAGTGATTTAATTGTAATGTGCACATCATCTTTCACACCAGAAAGAAACCTACAAGAATTCGCATAATAGCCTTGCATATTCTCCTCAGGCTTTGTCTTTTGCTCAGAGATAGCCTGAGCTTAATGTGAGCCAACATTTTAAAAATATGAATAAAACTTATGAGTGATAGTTTTCTCTTCTGTAGTAGATACTCCATTTTGTTAAAATCGAGTTTATATTTTCAACCTTCCGTTTACTTATGGGCTTATTTATAGCCTTCCATACATTGGATAAGTAATGTTTGTTTCGCTCTAAATATTCACTGTAGTAGTTACGTTCTGTAACACATAATATATGACTTAGTTTGTTTCGGTCACCATATATTTAGCCTTACTGGCAGCTGACTTATTTATTTTGTAGTATTACTTATTTTTTTCTTTTAATTGATTCAATTATACCTTCAGTGATCCAAGGCTAATGTGGTTTACAGTGATATTCTACACAGTTAGTAAGAATATGCAGTGAATATACATGCCTAAACACATCAGAAAAAACAGACTTAGCAATGTTGGGTTACTTGAGTTTAAAACTGCGTTCCATGTGTATGAATCAAGATCTGTCTTTGGATTATTTACAGTTTTGGAGTTTATTACTTGCCAATCCTATACAGTATTTTTATTACATTTAGTATTAAATATGGTTGGGTGATATATCGGGTTTTAAATATGCTCAGGTGAATATATAATGTATATAAAATTCCATTTTGGGCGCAAAATTGAGGTCCATTATAGTGGTGTAAATATTGTCAATCAGAGTGGCTGTACACTCTGTGATTCTAGTAGGTCTATTGATGCAGAGGCAAAAATGAATTAATATAAACAATATTAAGGAAATTTATAAGTTGCGGAATGTTTAATCATTTATAAAGGCTTTCAGATCTTCTCTCATTTTATAAGTAAGACTGTTCCGTAAACTGATACGCCACCTCCCTCTGTCTTTTCTATATTTACTCAAATGATTATAATTATCGAAGTCATATATTTTAAAATTCGTCTCCTTAAGCTAGGTCTTGGTAATACCAATGACCTTAAATGAGACATTGAAAATATTTAGATATTGCACTAATTCAGGCAGATAAGCTGGAAAACGTTTTTTATATTTAGATGTAATAAGGACAGTGATGACTAGTTCTCAGAATTATCAGAAATCATGAGATTTAATGGGTCCTTAAAATATGGCTTGTCACATTCTTATTCAATAGATTTGTGCGATTGAAAAAGTGAAAGTCAGGATCTAAGTCGTATGTAGGAATAAAATTTTTGTCATCATTGAGTTCAGATGGTACAAAGAGTTTATCATTAATCTTGTTTAAGTCAATTACATTTGATATATTCCATAAATCTAAAATATTGTCAAGAAAATCATCATCATCATCAACTTGATTGAACGGCAGTTGTTTTAGAAGACAATTTGGATAAATCCAATAATTACCTGCATCCTTTTTAGGATATTGACATTGCATATGTGTTACAGATTTACACACAATACATTTCAAATAATAAAACCCTCTGGGCTTTTAGCCTTTTCTTGCATAAATTACATTTACAAATCATAGAGATAACATAAGTTATAGGTATAAAGTGGTCCCGAGGTCGGTATCATTATAATCGGCCGAGGGACCATTGTATATCTGTTTAAGTTCATTGTTCAACAATACAAAGATAGTTGGCATTTCAAACAGCCTTAAAAGTGCACCACCATGGTCAAAGTAGTAAAAAAACATATCCACCAATGAATGACAAAGACAGCCTTAAAAAGGCACCACCACGGTCAAAGTAGAAAAACAAAATATCCACCAATGAATGACATGGGTTCTTGAATTAAGAGGTCACACACTGGCGCATGCTACTGTTCCCCGAAATACGAAGTTGGCTTGAGGATTCACACATATACGCTCAGGATGGCATTTTATGCTTCCCAGGTATTTCCACAGTCAGCGGACAATTCACACAATTCTTTGGATTCGGATGCTGTTCTTTCTCAGGCTCATGACTTGGCGCAGGAATTTGAAATGGACAGTGAAAATGATATACTGATGAGCCAAATGTGTGAACGAGATGAACCAGCAGAGGCCATGGAACAGCTACAATCGGACAGCGTACATATACACATCGTGATGATAATGATATTGATGTTGCTGCTGCTGCTGCTGATGATGATGATGTTTAACAACTGAGTCAAATCTGTGCATATATTGAGGACATGGACCTCACTGCTGCGGATCTTGGTATATCTGTGCACCCATTAGCAAAGGCCTTGGAAAACCATCTATGCATACTGGATATGCAGAACCCCGATGGCCCCTATCTTATCCAGTCCTGGAATTTCCCAAAGGGTATGTGTGTCGTTCATTTATTTCACTTATTTTTGTATTTCTTGTTTTCTTTTCTTTTTTGATATATAAACTATTGAAATATGTAAATCAACAATGCTCACTGAGCTATGACCTCATTGCCATATTTAATTTGTAAAAAAAGGTTCAGTGAAGGAAACCTATGCCACAAATATGTTTCTTTTAATCTTTCATTTTTTGTTGAAGTCTGTGCTTCTCGTTTTATTTTGCATGTTATGGAACACAAATCATTCTCGACAGGCTTCGTGTTATTTAATTTATATTTTTTTCTTCAACAAAATGCAATGGTACATTTTAGTCAGTTTCGGTGATTGGATATTATTTTAGTTTATTCGGAAAATCAACATACACATTATAAATTAAACAGATGAATCCACATACACATTATAAATTAAACAGATGAATCAACATACACATTATAAATTAAACAGATGAAACATATAGAAACAATAATACAGCAAATCATAAGACAGACATTACACACAAAATATAAATACAGAAAATTATGAAAAGTACTTGAGTCATAACTAAAATCAACTTAGACATAATCTCACGTGTACAATAAAACAAGATTATTACAGTGAATTAAAATATCAAATTATACTAAAAACACAGACTGTATGTTGATTTCTTCAGGATAGCCCAAAAAGTCTGTAATAGACGTATTTCCATTGGGTCCCTATGTTTTCATATAAATGCATCTTTTAAATTGTACTTTTACTATATAATTACTGTGTATTCATATGCAGATAACACACGTTTGCCTCTGAAGTCCAGCCAATGGATAGGGCAGCACTGGCGCATGGTACCGTTCCCCAAAATACGAAGAAGTCGGCTTAATGGGTTGCTTCAGTCTTCAATGAGTGGCTACAGGGCAGACCCGGCAAAGCAGCTACTTCAACCAAGACGGACATTTTAGATGCCGCAGGTAACAAAGAAACTCTTTGCCAATTGCGTGCTGAGTTTCTGCGCCAAGTACGGAAAGTTAAAGGTAAAAAAAATACCCCCCAAGACCCTGTACAGCACATTTTGCTCTCTACAAAAAAATTTGTATCTGATGGGTTACACATATAACTTTTTCTCTGACATTGATTTCGCGTTTAAGAAAGGAGACACTCGATGCTGAAATGCAGCAGTTGACCGGTGAAGGTTTTCAGTTACCACAGAAACAGGCAGATACTATTGCACTTCAACAGGAGTCGAAATTGTGGGAAATGAGTGTTTTGGGAACTTCCGATCCTCAAACTCTCATAAGAACTGTCTTTTGGTTGATACAAATTAAATTTGCCTTAAGAGGTGGACAGGAGCACAGAGACCTGAAACTTTCAAATTTTACTTTGAAGAAAGATAGTGATGGGAGTGCGTATGTTCTGCATACTGAGAGCATAAGCACAGCTTATAAGGGAGGGCTGAAACATAAACAAGTACAGCCCCATTCTACATTTGCGTATTCAAACGCTGACCCTAAAAGTTGTATTTTCACAGTAATGAGAAAGTATCTCTCTCTCTGTCTGCCCAGAAGAGAGTCTGAAAGAGAGTTTTTATTTGCAGTCTCTTATGAAGCCATCAGAAGTATTATGGTTTGGAAGACAAGCCCTTGGGCACAATACTCTTCCCGAAATGGTCTCAAATATTATGGCCGCTGGATGTTTTAACGGGAACTTCACTAACCATTCTCTTCGGGCCACAGTGGCTACCAGCTTGTTTCAAGCTTCCGCGGAGGAACAGCTGACAATGGGGGTGACTGGCCATAGAAGTAAGGCTGTACGTGCTTACAAACGCTCCAACGATGACCAACTGAAAAATCTACCCAACATATCATCATGGGTGACCAAATTCACGAAAGACCGGTTACTTCAACTGCTAAATGTACTGATAAACCCCCTGCAAAATTCATCAAGGCTAACGAAACTCATGAAAGGCCAGCTGCAGATTGTTCAACAGAACCCAAATACGCTAAATCACGACGAAATATCAACATCAATGTTTACCGTGGCCAAGTTTATTTCATGTAATACTAAATGCGTCATGCCAAACACTCCTGTGTGGTTCTGTCATGTTGTTAAACGCAGTGACATTAGTTTATTTCATGTAATATATACGTGTTCAAGGGAATGTAAATCACACAGTTTCCACATTATTAAAAATGATGACTTCACTTCATGTTATACATGTCTTCAATGATACTTGACGGATGTTTATTAAAGTTAACTTTAAAGGCTGCACGGAGGTAACGAATTTGTTAAAGAGATGTATGTGGCTACAGGACTGTGCGATTCATGTTAAAAATATATGACACAGGTATGGTATGATCAAAATATTTTCATGTTGATTGATTGCATTATAATCTTTGTTCCTTTTTTAATCTTATGGGATGGTTCTTTTTTCTCAAGCGGCAGATATCAGCACGCATGGTACGTTTCTCATGATACGAACCTCTCCGCGAAGAACAATAGCAATTGTTCCTACTGTAAAGCAAGGCGGTAGGATATATACAAAGCCCCTGGGAACAAAGGAACTATGAACTAAGAAAGGGTATCTTTAATACATCTGGTGTAGGATTAAGAAAGGGTATTGTATAAAAATGTCCTAGGCACACACCCACCCTGATGTTGAGTATGTGCCCCCCCCCCCAGCCCTTGCACGTAGGTCGCACCTGAAAGCACACACGTATACACGTGACCTACTAACTACTATCCATTAATCTCTCAATTGAATGCAAGGAGGCCATGATACAGGAACTTGAATGTTGTTAAAATATGTAGAAAATGAAAGCACACATGCGTTAGCTTAAAATTTACATGTGCCTACAACTTATAAAATATACCTAATAATAATGATATATTTTATCGACTCCATTTTACATACATCCCTGATACTTGTCCTTAGACTTCCCCTATCCCCGAGGGCATCACTGTTTTCCAGCATATGTCACCTTTGGGGTTTGAGTAGGTCGAAGTCTTTGGTCGGCATACCAAGAATAGGCCTGACCTGATTCAGAATGGTATCTGACAGCTGTCCTTGGTATCCAAGCCCAAAGTGGTTAGACCAAAATGAATTGGACCCCGCTTCACCAAACTTTAATAGTGCCCCCCCTCCCTTGTTGTTAGTTCTCCCGAACGAGAAGCAGAAATCGGTAGCGTTCACCCCAGTGGTGGACAGCTACTAGGCTGAAGGGCGATTATCTCGGGAAGGGGGGGGGGGCAGTGCAGTCCCATGCTGGTTGGCTAGGAGGGTTTCCAGGCTTCGGCCAGGATTCTTCTGTTGGCCGCCTCAAGTCCACATACCTCTGAGGTTTTCCCTTCAGACATCACTTCCTCAAACAGACCGATGGTTCCCCCCAGGCTGTGGGCCCGGCAGTCTTTTATTGTGGACAATATGCCAGTAACATTACACTCTCTTCCAATGCGTTCGTATATCAGCAATGGCAGTCAATAGGTAACGTTAGGTAACTGATATGGGAATTGTTTTTTAAAAAATCGGTATTAGTATGTATACTTACCTCTGGACCACCAGAGAAAGAAGCCCACCCAACTACCCTGCTTTCTTCACACAAGTGACGTCAACTGACCACTCATCAAAAAGGAAGGAAGTACCAGGGGAGCATGCGCACCAGGAGTCACCACCGGGTCAACATGGTCAAAGAGGAACCCAGAAATGGCGCCACGGCACCATCGGGTTTTAAGGAACAATGAGTCAACCCAAAGCGATTGTGGGGCGATTTGCTCAGACACGGAGGTCTTGGCAATGGTGGTTGAGAGGTAACGTTACGTAACTGATACCGAAATTACTAAGGGATGGTTCAACATTATCATCATTTTTGAATTAGTACTTAGGGTACTAAATTTCATGACCCCCCTCCCTCCCCCCAAATTAGTACTTTGAAAATGATGACTTCCCCCCCAAATCATAGCAAAATTGCACAAAACAGGCCAAAAATTGACCATCATTTTCCATATCCTGTGAAAGTGTACAGACCCATTTAACCCCCTCCCCCCTTGCGTACTGTAAGTACTAATTCAAAAATGATGAAAATGTTGAACCATCCCTAAAACAGTCCCGTATATACGACTTTAAATGAACAGTTTAAAGCTTTAGCGGGCGATAAACACAAATTGTGTTTGCTTTATCATTATCTATTTACAATTTACTCTGTTGGCCCATTGTGACTTACCCCCTATCGCATTACCCATTTTGTAGACATATAAATTTTAACTGAAATTTAGAAATAAACAATATTTATATTTCTAAAGTGAAAGAATTTGATTTTTTAGAATTAACGATTCAGGAAAATTAAAATTGGAACGCTCATGTTGAAAAAGTAGCTAATAGATTATCTTAATCTATTGGTAAGTTTAAAAGACTTAATAAATACATTCCAGTTAGTGCTCTGTTATTAATTTACAACTCTCTCTTTCATTCATATGTCAATTGTTGTATTCTTGCCTGTGGCTTCTCGTGTCAATGGATTTTCCTTTTACACACAAAAAAAAGTTTTGTGTGTTTTGAAAAGTTTGATGCACACACAGATCCACTCTTTAAAAACTAAATGTTTTAAAAATACGTAAAGCTTTTCAACTAAGATCATTACAGTTTTTTTTTTATAAATATGTTAAAGGTGAATTACCACAATATTTTCACAATTTTTATACAGTTCCCGTGCAGACTCATACATATTTATATGAGGCTGAGATAATGTTCTGCTTCCCAGGCCCATCAACATTACCTGTGAAAAATGTATAAGATATGTTCCCTCCCTAATTAAAGCCCTTCCAGCCTGTATTACAGAGAAACTTGAAACACACAATTACTCTGGTTTATCAAATTACATTAAAGGATATTTCATTAAGCGGTATCAAGGTCTATGTACTGTGCCAAGCTGTTTTGTATGTAACAACTGATTCTAGAATCATCTTGGTTATCATTTTTGTGATTTTGTTTTAATCTTAACAAGCATCTTGATGTAATATCTTACAACATCTTAATATTTTGAAATTATATACATAATGTGTTTGCCTTCAAGTAGCCTCCATTCTTTTGGTGGCCCAATGAAAGCGGACGTTTGTTCTTAATAGACCATGTCAGAAATGAGTTTCACCACCAGATGGCTCTGGGGTACTATACACCCTAGCCTGACAGAGTGCCCACTAGCTAAGCATGGCAGAGTATGGGAGGTGGAGAGTCTTTGAGTTGAAACAGGAACTAATCAAGAGAGGAGCACCAACTAAAGGCAAAAAGTGTGATTTAGTAGAAGGTGAGTACTTGCTGATCAGTTTCATATATTATCTTACAGGAATTTATCCCAAGATTACAAGTTTAGTTACTTTACTCCAATGGGTTGAACCAGCAGTTTACATCACTGGTCATATATTGCTGTGTGTGTGTTGTCTCTTGGCCACACACAATTCTGTGACAAGTCAAATTGTGAGACTGTGATTAAAAGTATAATTAATGTTCCATAAAGAGAGACTTTCATAGCCCTACATACATTATTTTGAATGTGGAATAACCTGGTCAAAGTGTACATAAGCCACCAATAGCCTGACCTGAGCCAAGCCTCTGGGGCCCAGCCAGTAGCTTGTATATTGGGTCACTCCAGGGGATAAGCAAGGTGTTAATACTGTTGTTGTCTAGTTCCTCTGGGGAGAGTGCTTTATGGGTGTGCTGTGTATACAAGACACTTGTTGCTAATGTGTTTGTCCAGAATAACAATGAGGTAAAAACACTGCATACTCAAAGGCAAAGATGAAAAACTGAACAAGAAAAGGAAAAGTAACTTTGGGATGGGACATGCGCATTGGCGGTATGTTTTGTGTGCTTTCAGTTATGGTTTTGAATCCTTGGTCGGGCCATTGAGGAAGGGGTGTTTCTTTTTTCAGACTGAGTATAGGTTCAGAATGAAAATTGTTATTTCTGTCATATGCGTCAAGTCTGAAAAAAAGTGCAAGACTAAATATGTGTCCTGTCAACTTAACAGTATGAGGTAATGAAGCGCAGCCAAGCTGTTCAAATGTAAGGAAAAGGGTAAACTTTCAAACTGGAGGGGACATAAAGTTACTTTTCCTTTTCTTGTTTAGTTTTTCATCTTTGCCTTTGAGTATGCAGTGTTTTTACCTCATTGTTATTCTGGACAAACACATTACCAACAAGTGTCTTGTATACACAGCACACCAATAAAGCACACTCCCCAGAGGAACTAGACAACAGCAGCATTAACACCTTGCTTATCCCCTGGAGTGACCCAATATACAAGCTACTGGCTGGGCCCCAGAGGCTTGGCTCAGGTCAGGCTATTGGTGGCCTATGTGCACTTCGACCAGGTTATTCCACATTCAAAATAATGTATGTATGGCTATGAAAGTCTCTCTTTATGGAACATTAATTATACTTTTAATCACAGTCTCATAATTTGACTTGTCACAGAATTGTGTGTGGCCAAGAGAGGTATTTATACACACACACAGCAATACATGACCAGTGATGTAAAGTGCTGGTTCAACCCATTGGAGTAAAGTGACTAAACCTATAATCTTGGGATAAATTCCTGTAAGATAATATATGAAACTGATCAGCAAGTACTTACCTTTCTACTAAATCACACTTTTTGCCTTTAATTGGAGCTCCTCTCTTGATTAGTTCCTGTTTCTACTCAAAGACTGTCCACCTCCCATACTCTGCCATGCCTAGCTAGTGAGCACTCAGTCAGGCTAGGGTGTATAGTACCCCAGAGCCATCTGGTGGTGAAATTTCTGACATAGTCTATTGTGGTCAGCCAGACGTTCATATTTTATGTGTTTAAATTATAATATTATCGGTCTTTGGTAACAGCTTTGGTACATACTGTTATTTTAATTTGTATTTTTATTGGTCAAATAAACGTTTTTTCTGACTCTGACTCTGACTTTGACTCTGTAAAGGGGTAGTTTCCTAATAAAATTACTTGAATTACTCCAGGAATTCACTTTATGTTTGAGTACACATAGACAGGCGATCACTGGACATAAATCTGATTTAGGCCTAACTATTCAACGACATTTCTAATTAAGATTTTGACTCTCCTTCCAAAAGCTGCAACATCTGTTACGCGCTCTCGGATGGTAAATTGAAGTCTCCCTGCCTCAACTCCAGGAATTCACTTTTATTTCAGTAGGCGCAGGCGTTTTGATACGGTAAAAGATTCTTATTCATTGGTATGACATTCTAGTTTCTACTATTTCCACTGACCGAAAAAAAAAATCGGAAGTAAGCCTTTTGTTATGTTGGCCTACGTGGACGGCCGTCTAAATATTGGTAGCGACACTGTGCGTATAATAGGCCTACTTCCTATACTTAAAGTTTGGCTCATTCTTTTAATCTTTTTAAACAGATATCCCCTGCGATTGATAGCTGCTTGGTCTCTGGCCAGATCTGCACATTTCACCCACTTTCTAAACATCAAGATTCAGCTCGTCCCCGGGGCTCGTTCACATAGGCCTAAACAAAACAGCAAAACAGTAATTAAGTCGCTCAAATTTATTGATGTTCTTAGTCCAGAATAGTCTCTTTGTTTCCTTCGGCTACTCGGATGCGCTCCTAACTATGTTTCGAATGTCTCTCCAAGTGCTATATATAAATTTATTTGTTCTGCTCTTGGGTGATCCATTTTTGCTCGAGTTTTTATCCCATGTATGTGCAGTCCAGAGTAGCCAATATACCATGGACGGGCCGTTCTGCACCGTGTAGAATTTATTGGCGATCCACATGCCCTTGTTGTAGAACGGCTGCGTGTACGCCCTACTTTCGCACTGGCGAAACCTCGCCCACTTTTAATGCGCGCGTATCTAGGATGTTGATCAATCGACTTGCATTGTATTTATGATTGATCGCTGTTTCCACAAAATACTATCATTTTCAAAATTTAAAATGGCGGAGATTACTCTGGACTATACATACACGGGATACATCTCGTGTATCCTTCCGATCCACGGCCACGCTCGTACTATGCAGAATTTACGGCCAGGCACATACACTCGTGAAGTTTTATTATTTTATCCCATGTATGTGTAGTCCAGAGTAGCTGTGGACGTGGCGATCTACACCATGCAGTATTTTTTACCGTTCCACACTCTCGAGACCGTTCCACACGCTATTGCCACGCCCCCCTATGCGCGCGCACATAGGATGTTGATTTCTGTCGTCTGCTATGAAAAGTACCGAGCGGCAATTCTATGATACAAAAGATTAAATGGATGAGTGGATGAATGATAATATACATGGGATAAAAATGAAACCATTCTCGTGTTGAGTACCATGGCCGACCGTTCTACATGGCACTCGCGTAGCGGCGGACAGCCAGGTAACACTCGGTGGTCCGCCTGCGGCGGACTTCACCTCGTGTATCCTGGCTGTCCGCCGCTACGCTCGTGCCATGTAGAACGGTCGGCCAGGCATTCACACTCGCATAGTTTTATTATTATCCCAGGTATGGTAGTCCAGAGTAACCACGGACGGGCCATTCTGCACCGTGCAAACTTGATTGCCGATCCACACGCCCGTGTAGAACGGTCGCGCGCATGCCCTACTATCACGCTGACCACTTTTTCATGCGTGCACACCTAGGATGTTGATTTATGGTCTACTGCCGTATTCGTACGTGCAGAACGTGCACACCTTTGAACAAAACGTCACGGCTTTGACTTGAGATACCGTCCCTGATACCTGACACTAAGCACAGCATGCATAGGGAACTAATTTATGATCTGTCTTAAATTGTTTTAAACATATATTATACAACAATTGCTAAGCAGGGCGAGAACGCCGCTTGCCCAATTTTCGATTATAGGCCTAAGGTGTCAAGCTCAAGCCAAGGGAAACTTTCACTGCCTTAATAATATTAAACATGACATAGGCCTATGAACAGCAGACTCAAGCAGAACAGTTGTTAATATGTAACAGCCAGGCTGTGGAAGCTCCCGAAGGCAAAGTACGCTTTGCTCGGTGCTCGAGTTTCTGTACGACGTAGCGGCGAGGCAGGGAACCAGCCAAGGCCATAGCCTGGGGCCGGTGAGCGCTTATCTGTGCTTATCGACTGTCATTCCCTTAAGAAGGACTAATGACCCGAAAATTTGAGAAAAATTATAATAATTATGTACACAACAATGAACTTGTTCTTTCATTTTGTTTAATCTGTCGCGGAGAATGATTCAGTTTTCATGGGTTCTAGACTGCACTTCCGCTTCCTGTTTGCTTCAAAAAACAACTTCCGTGCTGCAAGCAATTCAGGACATCCACTAGCAAGATAAGGGAGCATGAATTAATTTGTTTCCTGTACGCACGTAACGGTTTAGCTCCCTTCGGGAGCTAATATGTAACAGCCAGGCTGTGGAAGCTCCCGAAGGCAAAGTACGACTCGACGCTTTGTCGCCCTACTGTGTTTGGTGTCTTTCCAAGCGTGATTCATATTTTGCGATGACTGTGTTTTGTGTAGCGGCGAGGCAGGGAACCAGCCAAGGCCATAGCCTAGGGCCGGTGAGCGTTTATCTTTGCTTGTCAACTGTCATTCCCTGAAGAAGGACTAATGATCCGAAAATTTGAGAAAAATATTAATAATTATGTACACGACAATGAACTTGTTCTTTCATTTGGGGTAATCTGTCGCGGAGAATGATTCAGTTTTCATGGGTTCTAGACTGCACTTCCGCTTCCTGTTTGCTTCAAAAAACAACTTCCGTGCTGCAAACAATTCAGGCCATCCACTAGCAAGATAAGGGAGCATGAATTAATTTGTTTCCTGTACGCACGTAACGGTTTAGCTCCCTTCGGGAGCTAATATGTAACAGCCAGGCTGTGGAAGCTCCCGAAGGCAAAGTACGACTCGCATGGCCTGCTATCGCAGCCATGCTCGTTTTGACTCGACGCTTTGTCGCCCTACTGTGTTTGGTGTCTTTCCAAGCGTGATTCATATTTTGCGATGACTGTGTTTTGTGTAGTTCCCTACAGCCTGATTCATATTTTCCGTGCAGCGAGGCAGGGAACCAGCCAAGGCCTTAGCCTGCGGCCGGTGAGCGTTTATCTTTGCTTATCAACTGTCATTCCCTGAAGAAGGACTAATTATCCGAAAATTTGAGAAAAATATTAATAATTATGTACACGACAATGAACTTGTTCTTTCATTTGGGTTAATCTGTCGCGGAGAATGATTCAGTTTTCATGGGTTCTAGACTGCACTTCCGCTTCCTGTTTGCTTCAAAAAACAACTTCCGTGCTGCAAGCAATTCAGGCCATCCACTAGCAAGATAAGGGAGCATGAATTAATTTGTTTCCTGTACGCACGTAACGGTTTAGCTCCCTTCGGGAGCTAATATGATGTTTTATTCAGTTGTACATATATGGAAGTTGTACTGTTCAAAAATTCACAAAACCCTGAGCTTTGTGTACAAAACCCACGGTTTTGTAATACAAAACCCTGGGTTTTGTACGTTAAACCATGAGTTCTGTAACAATACCCTGAGTTTTGCTTGCGAATCCCAGGGTTTTGTCACATAACCTTGGGTTTTGTGCACTACCCAGGATAACAGAGCAAATATCAGAATTTTAAAATTTTGTTCAATAATAGACACAAAATCCTGGGTTTTGTAGACCAAACCGTGGGTTTTGCTTGCCAAACCCAAGGTTTTACCACAAAACCCAGGGATTTGCAGACAAAACTCTGGGTTTTGTAACAAAACCCAGGGTTTTGCCTTGTTATCCAATCTTTTCACAAAACTCACGTTTTTGTTTCAAAACCGTGAGTTTTGTCCTGATAACCCTGGGTTTTGCAGTTGTTTTGGTCAATTATTTGCAAAAACCAGGGTTTTCTGACGTCAGAAATCCCACGGTTTTGAATAATTCGCAAAACCCTGGGATTCGTGACGTCACAAAACCCACGGTTTTGTATTTTAACGCCAAATTGGTCATATGGATATGCCTACCACTCACAACACGGCTTGCTTCCTGAACTTGCTGTAAACCAATATCATGCTAAGATGGCGCATCTCGGAAAATTTCCATCGATTCGCGACTTAAAATCTCGTGTATTTTATCACTGTGTGCACTTCATGAGTTCATATTTTAGGTACTTCAAGAGAAAACATGTAAGATGTATAACGTGTATGTGTTTTTAAGAAATTTAATACATTAAAACTGATTTTCAGTTTCTGGGACTGTGCGACTGGCCCGGGCTACCGGGCTGAAGTTATCGCAGCATAAGGCCTCTGATCTGCAGCGTCGTTAAAATCCACCTCACGTTGTGCCGCTGCCTGCAGTAATTATACGACCGTTGATTACAAAACGACTGCCACATCACATCGTGGTGATAATTATCTCAACACGTCTAACTCTTAAATTGTTACATGGTATTCTTTAACTTCACCTTCATTGCCACCATTCAGAATTTTGCATCTCTTTCTGTGTCAGCTCTGGTGAAAGATACTAAAGCTCTTCCCCGGGAGCTCTGCAACTGGAAGGGTGAAAACTCGCCTGTAGCGGCATGTCCCTGTGCCAGCCATTCCCCCCATACAAACTACCTATTCCCACTACTGAGTTGTGTAAAAGTTTTTTGTTGACAGGCACTGGAAATAACGCCAAGACAACCTGGCACCTTTCAAGAAATGTCGAATGGTTCAGTGTACACAAGCACGCCCACCAATTGATAAATAAACAAACTCAACAAACCAAAAGCCAGTTAGACATTTTCTGGCGTCACAGTATTGTTCTTTTACCAGAACCAACAACTTCAACATCGAGAAATATCCAAGTCCAAAATTTCTGCTCGATTAAATTAATTAATTAATTAGTAAAAAAAATTTAAAAGGATTGGATAAGAATCGATCCAGCCACCCCTTGAGTCTTGACTGACAGTCAAACACGCTAAGCATGTTGCCACGTTAGCTTGTAGGGATGCGGAGCAAGGTTTCATAGTCGATGGTGGTCGGACCACGCGGCTTTGTTTACTCCTTCACATCAAGGTCACGCCAGTCGAAGCCAAGATGACCGCAACCAATAACTGTTGAATATTTCAGACAATAATGGTTGAAGAATGGGACCGAAAACGCTATTTCGACAAAAATTTTCAGGGCTCTATCATACATGTATATCGTGCGATAAATTAATTATTTGCAACAGATCGAATGTTTTACACAAATTAAAGAGCTCGAGGCTGTGCATTCAATAGTCCATGCGGCTCTTCGCGCAGGCGTATGGATAATTTTAAACACTGGATGCACAACCTCTCGTCCTTTAACTAATACATAACCTATATTCTCATCATGTCGCTAAGAGGTAAACTATGTGCGTGGTAACCAATAATGATGTTATTGATCACAATAACTGAGCCACTTTATTGTAGTTTGATGCTATTTTTAAGTTGAGTAGCATAGCAAGGCCTACCAAGTAACAGCTGTCATGATTGGTTGGTTACAAAACCCTGGGTATTGCACCTTTTCAAAACCTTGGGATTCGTGATGTCACAAAACCCACGGTTTTGCAATCTCACAAAAACCACGGTTTCGTTCTGTTATTTCAAAGTGTTACAAAACCCACGGTTTTCTGGCTAAACCGAGGGTTTTAGGAACAAAACTGGGTTTTGTTCAAAAAATAACAAAACCGAGGGTTTTGTGATCAAAACTCGGAGTTTTGCTCTTTAACTGTGGGTTTTGTGCTCAAAACCCAAAGTTTTGCTTCAAAACCCACGGTTTCGTACCAAAACCCTGGGTTTTGTTCATGAAACCCACGGTACACAAGACCCAGAGTTTTGTAGCAAAACCCAGGGTTTTGTCCAAAATGATATCAAAATTCAATAACTGAGCAAAACCCAAGGTTTTGTAACAAAACCCTGGGTTTTGCTAACGACACCCAGGGTTTTGTGATAAAACCTTTGGTTTTCTTAGCAAAACTCAGGGTTTTGCTACAAAACCCAGGGTTTTGAAAAGCAAAACCCACGGTTTTGTGAACAAAACTCAGGGTTTTGTGAATTATTGAACAGTACAACTTCCATATACGTACGTGTATATCTGATTATCTGATTCATGACAAAGTTGTGGAATAACAGCTATAAATGGATGCGACAATGGGCTGACATTCAAATGAAATTCAGCTTGAAATGAAAACGTTGCACAAAACATTTCCCAATATAGGCCGACACTTCAGTCTCACATGCTGGGATAGATAATTAAGTTCCATTGTTGCTTTTAAAATATGTTGTAGGCCCTATATAGGTTTGATCATTGAAAAATTTTCAAATAGCCCCGAACTTGATTGAAAACATACCATTAGATAATGTTTAAATAAACGTTCTGTTCTAGGTTTATTCTCAGTACAGATAGGTTTTATACCTGACCTTTCAACATACTTCTAAAACATATGCTGCAACTGGGTGTGGTCACAGGATAACCTTGAAATGACACTGAACTTAAAATGACAGCTTGTCACCATTTGCGTGTGTGCGTGCGTGTGGGTGGGTGGGTGTGGGTGTGAGTATCCAAAATGAGGGTTGTTGTGAACACTTTCACTCTTGCCGCAAGATGTCTCACGAACTTCCCCGTGAATGACGATACGTGTTCCGGTGCGACCTCCTGATAACTAACCATAAGTTATGAAAAGCATGTGTAGCCAAGGCTATAATGCCGCATGTGTATAATGCCATTATGGCATAATACAGATGCTTTTATTTTTGTCTCGTTTTCTTGCCTTTCTGAGACCACTGCAAACTTGACCTATATTAATATGCATTAAACTGTCTTTTTAATAAAGTAGCCACGATTTCCCAGTTCAAATAGTTTTGAAATAAACTAGGCCTACCGTCAATCTCAGAGCAGTTTGTGAACCCTTTCCAGACAAAAATCGTTACATGCCCGGATTTCAAATGTCGTTCAATTTTGTTTGACCTGCATGTCAATAATATATGATTTAAACGAGAAAGGGGGTCAAATCTGTAAGGACATTTCCGCAATGACAAAATTCCGACGTCGCTTTGGTAAAAACATAAAGAGCACATGCAGTGCGTCTAAAAAAGACAATTCCTTTAAAATAGAGGTCGAGATGTTGTGTTCCTCATATTAAAATGACGCATTTCAAAAACTGCATTCTCACGACTGTTTAACTTATAGTTAAACTGACAATCACATGGTAACTTACGAGTGGATTCTCCAACACAAATCCATGGGTGCTCGAAACATTGAAGTCCTCCAGCGTTTGAATGATATAAACTATTCCACCTTGATTTGCCATAGCTGTGGGTCACATGCAGTTCTCGGCGTCTCCTCTGTAGTGACATATATTTGTGACCCCTGGCACATCTGGAAGTCACACTTAAATGAAAAAAAACTGTTCCTATGGAGGTTTGATATATCGACCTTGCAATTGCGTTTTTACTTTCTGTATAGGCTGCCGGTTCCGCTATTATTTGTTTTTATTCATGAAGTGTATATTCACATTTTCCCGC
Source organism: Hermodice carunculata (assembly GCA_964020975.1). Classification (NCBI taxonomy): domain Eukaryota; kingdom Metazoa; phylum Annelida; class Polychaeta; order Eunicida; family Amphinomidae; genus Hermodice; species Hermodice carunculata. Next base: position 49,189,597 of record OZ026613.1, read on the forward strand.
CGTGATTTACAATTACGTGGTAGAATTTTGTTCAAAGTGCAAGCCCTTAAGTCTAAGTTACAGCTAAAGGAGCCTTACACAGGTCTGATGTAAATCGCTATAGTTTACAAGAAACCTCTTTGTTAAACATAAGCTCAGCGAAGAGACCGGAACAAACAGATTTGATATGCAGTATACCAAATCATTATCCCCGAGATGCCAGAAAATTTAACAAAAGGACGCAGAAACACTTACATATTATACCATACCCATGGACATTTCGAATTATCTCATTTTAGAGCTATAGCAAATCTCTTATCGCTCTATCCTCGGGCCCCTTCTATTCTTGATTTATGTAAATGACCTGGTGGACAATCTTACATGTGAAGTGAAGTTGTTGGCTGATGATTCTAGCATACTCGAAATTGTCAATAATTCTGTTCAATACTCATGCCACCTGAACACCAATCTGTCTTTAAAACATTGCTTAGGATGGCAGTGGTAAGTGTCATTCAATGCCATCAAGGCATCAGAGCACTATCTGTTACGGTCGACATGCCTTGCACGTTGACCAGTAGTGACTGCTTCTGAGCTGGATAGCAATATGTCTATGGGTGGAACATACTGTAAAGACGAATCGAAATACTGAAAATACTGTTCAAAGAACGCAGTACCCTTTGGCTGTCTTCAATATCTGTGACACATGTGTGTGATGTTTCATAAAACTGACTTTAAAACTTTCTTTCCTGCACAAATACTACTATTGTACACTTGACCTTTGACCTCAAAAACATTAGGTCAAATATAGAGGTATAACCTTGATTTTCAATAGCCTTCTAGATCACCCTATGTTTCTTTTTTTGTTTTAAGATTTGGATTTCTAGATGCACAATGTCACTCACCAAACTTGTGACCCGTGTGTGACCTTGAAAATTAGGTCAAGGTCAATTATGCTTGCACACAAAGCAAGCCCTATAGTGGTGTACTATCATATGCAATTTGAAAGTCCTGTCTCAAAAGCTTCTGAAGTTATAGTGGGTAAACAAAATTTCAATGAATAGGTCACTGTGACCCAGATACTTGACCTAGTGACCTACTTTTGATTCATGACACATTTTTGGTTATGATACATGTGTGTATAAAATTTCATATATAAAATTTCATGTAACTGACTTAAATACTTCCTTACTTATACCAATGCCACCATTGTGCACTTGACCTTTGACCTCAAAAAGTAGGTAAAAAATAAAGCTATGACCTTGATTTTCAATAGGCTTCTAGATCACTCTATGAAGCTTCTTGTGTGTAAGCTTCAGATTGCTAGATGCAGGCTTTTAATGGTTAGAGTGGTAACGTCGCTCAGCACACGGGACCATTGTGTGACCTTGACAATGAGGTCAAGGTCAACTATGCTTGCACAAAAAGTAGGCCATATAGGAGTGTAGTATCATGTGCAATTTGAAAGTCCTGTCTAAAAAATTTCTGATGTTATAGTGGTAAACAAAATTTCAATGAATAGGTCACTGTGACCCAGATTCTTAACCTAGTGACCTACTTTTGATTCACGACACATTCTTTGGTTGTGATACATGTGTGTATAAATTTCATGTAACTGACTTACAAACTTCCTTACTTGTACCAATACCACCAAAGTGCACTTGACCTTTGACCTCAAAAAGTAAATCAAATATAACGCTATGGCCTCGATTTTCAATAGGCTTTTAGATCACTTTATGAAGCTTCTTGTGTGTAGGACTTAGATTGCTAGATGCAGGCTTTCAATAGTTAAAGCGGTAAAGTTGCTTAGCACATGTGACCACTGTGTGATTTTGAGAATTAGGTCAAGGTCAATTATGCTTGCACACAAAGTAGGCCATACAGGAGTGTAATATCATGTGCAATTTGAAAGTCCAGTCTTAAAAATTTTTGAAGTTATGGTGTTAAAACCATGGGACAGACGGACGAACGAAGAAGGGTACGACAATACCCATCAGCCTCATAAGGCCGAAGGGTAAAAACGGAATGTGCTTTTTGACCAGCAGAACAACTATCGATAACATGAATTCCCCAATGCTTTCAAGTCTAGCCTTTCATCTTTTATACATTTATCTTACTCGATTAAATTATCGCCAAGCTTCACTTGCTTCCTTATCTGAAAATGTTTTTTTCAATTGATTCCACTTGCCAAGTACGTGTCTAATTTTACACAGCCACACACCATCATGTTGGTTCCGACAGAATGGCTATATGCCCTTGTTTTCATTGAACGGAGAACCAGACAACATTTTATAAACTGGAAATACCTGCCAAAGAAAGGGCCAGCCCGTATTGGGCATACGTATATGTCAAGCCAACAGGGCCATAACGCATAGGTCTTACGCGTAGCCGAGCCTGCATTATGGCCCTGTTGGCTTGCCATATACGTATGTATCATTGGACAACTGACGGATGGCACCAAATCATATCGAATACAACCGATGTGCATGGAATTGAAAAGATTATATAAATTATACAATTTTACTGTAAATTATAACATGTTCTTTCATTTCACAGTCATATCCCCATAACTCCAGTAAAGACAATTCATGAAATACACTGTTTTTCCATTACAAGTATCATCTTGGTTAAACCACGAGAGAGAGAGAGAGAGATAGAGAGAGAGAGAGAGAGAGAGAGAGAGAGAGAGAGAGAGAGAGAGAGAGAGAGCATAATTTATATAAGTTTAAAATAGGCTTGAGTGGTCTCTTAATTATAGATATCAACCACAACTAAGTTGAGAACAATAATTTCAAAGCAAGAGTGTGGCTGGAGCTTGTCATGATTGTTTCTGTGGAAGAGCATATATAATTGAAAACTATATACGTTGACGTCCATATTGGTTGCCTTTCTTTAAAGGCAACCAAATTTATTTTTTGTGAAACGCGTGAAACCTCGGCCTATTTTCTAAAGTGGGTCTCCGATTCCTGAGGCAGATAGTCATACACATCTTGGTATCACCTTAAGTCGTGACTTATCTTGGCGTGCCCATGTCACAAGGATAACCAATAGAGCTGGTCAAAGAATTTCCTTGCTACGGAGGTTTAAGTAAAAACTATCACGCAAACCCCTAGTTAGACTGTATTGTTCTATGATCCGCCCAATTCTTGAATACGTTTGTGTTTTGTTCGACAACTGTGGTAAGGCGCTGTCTGATCGCTGGGAATCGATTCAGTATAACGACGCTAAAATTTGAACTGGCGATTTGAAACATATACACCAGATGTTAATTTACTTCGTGAACTTGGGCGACCAACTCTAGCAGACAGGCATAAATACTATAACCTTGTTCTCTTTTGTTTTTAACATACATGAGAAAAAGCAACTTTGAAACAAGCTTTGCCTATATAAATCCCTCTTGCAAAACAAAATGAAAAACAATATAAAGATTGTACAAAAGGTAAAGACATGACACTACATTGACACAACATTGACAAGGACACACATAAAAGAAGATAATACATCACAGTTACAATTGCAAGAGAAAGCATTATCATTATATCAAATCTGACGTGGCTCGTCAAGTCGGTGCCAAGTACTGCATATGGAAAGTTGCTTTGTACCGGCCCGTACGTGACCCCACCCCCAACCCCGTCACAAGCAAGGCTTGTTTGTGCACCAACATGGGTGAAAACGCACTGGCCTTACTTGAATAAAATGGGGGTCTATTAGAATCTACCAGTATTTATAATAAATGTGTATTGTATTTGTGTCTTTTTGTCCAAAACCACTTCCTAGTAGTTATTACCCTATTCCGCAGTCCGAACTCTTTACTCTCCATAACCTAACCTGTCCCTGTCTAACTTATATACATAGAAGTACTATTGTCCATATTGCACACGTTCCTCTGTAAAATTTTGACATAGGCGGCATTAGCCCAAATGAATTAAAGGGTCTTCAGCGGGTAACTAATCAACATGTTTCGGAGCCTTTTACCCGTACATGTCTCTTTGAGTAGCGGCTCCTTGTCTTAGCTAAATATTCAGCAAAGACAACCCACATAATAATGAATAAATATGAACGTGGCAATTGATAAATTAGCTAAATACGTGAAGTTTTGCTTATAAATGCAGAGCTTCATATGAAAGAAGAATACCTGTCAAACAAACCATAATTACCAAATTTGCATAGTACAGGTTCAGATAAGAAGAATTTGACTTACCCCTGAACCAGTATGTACCCTTTCTAGCTGGACAGCTTATCCTAGTTAAACCATCCACCAATGTTTAACTGAAGTGGAAACAAGTTGGGGCATTATATTCAGTCCCAGTGATTGTAAAATAAACAGTTGCAGCTAGACCACCTGTATAAACCAAGAGAAATCCTAACAAGGACTGCAATAATGTACATCCTGCACTAGAGATGTAAAACAAACTCCATGATGACACCTACTCCTCAAACAATTAACCTCTATTTCACTGCCAACCCTGAGTCACTGTGTCAACGTAATGTGTCAGGTTTGTGACATTTGAGAAAATGCTGTCAATTTTGAGTAATTTTTTTAATATTGAGTAAATATGCATTTAGGCATATCAGAAAAGAATGAAAGTCATTAGCATTTATGCCAAAAGCATGTATTAAAATTATTTTTTACTTAACAGGATTTTAAGTACAATTCGGCAAACATGTAACTGTCGTAGGCCGCTTCTTGCTACCTGTAGCCCCTGGGGGTTTACCTAACAGAAAACATGTAAGCCCAAAATGTCTGAAAGTGAATATTAAAACAGATAGATGCCAAAGATAAAGTTAAGTAGCAAAACAGACAAGTCTAAAAACTTTAAATTATTGTGGCCAAACTTTCTAATAATCTTTGTATATTAACAGTAGAATTATAGGGCTTGTCAGAAAAGAATGAAAGTCATTTGTATTTATGTCAAGAGAATGTAATGAAAATATTAACCAGATATCAAGTACAATTAGGCAAGCTTGTAACTGTCGTAGGCCGCTTCTTGCTACCTGTAGCCCCTGGGGCTTTACCTAACAGACAACAAGCTAGCCTAAAATGTCTGAAAGGTGAACATTTAAACAGAATGATGTCAAAAGATAAAATTAAGTAGCAAAACAGGCAAGTCTAAAATCTCTAAAATTATTGAAGCCAAACTTTCTAGCCATCTCGGGATATATACAGCAAAATTTGTAGAAATATTTGATCAGAAGTACACCTTTGAATCCTCTTGACTCAAGTTTATTATAAATAAATTTAGTTCTAGATGCAAAGTCCTGAAATTTAGAACAAATACGACCAAATCTCAAAATCTGTGACAAGAATGCACTATTTCCAATAGTATCCGAAATATTACTGTCCGGGAAGGGATAATTAGCTACTTCAAAGTTAAACTCATCTATTTTGTGATAGACTTTAAAACAAAACCTGTCATTAATGACCTGAATATTCAAGACCAAAAACACATCTCTGAAACCATCTGAATTGTTACCCTCCAAAGGGATATCTTTTGGGTAAATTTCTTTGGCAATTTCACTGAAATTTTGTACATTTTCACAGGCAATGTCACAAATATATAACTTGCGTTGTTTGATAATTTTGTAGCCATTTGAAAGTCCTTTTTCATCAATTTATCCATATACTTAAATTCAAGCCAGGTTAAATACAAATCTGCCAGTAGAGGGGAGCAGCTGTGTGACCAATATGCTTTCTTTGAATATGAATTCCAAAATCAGCGCTCGAGGCTAACGCTGAACCGTTTTCACTGTTTGTCTCTTTTGCAAAATCTACCACACACTGACTCATTCCTATCTCTTTTATCTAGCTCCCCCCCCCCCCCCCCTCCTCACGCTGGTCGTGCTCTGGATATATAATGTCAGTATGCCCCATTAGATGTAGAGCCTCGCGTCTGGGTAACTTTTCTCCCATATGGTATCAAAGAGTGGAATAATCTCCCTTCCGACATTAAAGATTCACTTTCCCTACAAATATTCAAAATCGAAACTTAAAACTACTCCCTTAGCCACAGATAATGTTCCGGAGTTCTACTTCCATGGTGACACATTTGCTAATATTTGTCAATTACGCCTAGGACTCACTGGATAAACTGTGACCTTCACAAAGTTAATTTCCTTCCTGATCCATCCTGTGCCTGTTCTTATCACACTGAAGACTTCAAACAATTTTTTCTCTTCTATTCCAATTGCATCGTTCAGAGAAACAAATTACTTAAAGGGTATGAGATAGTGATGCGACCACCAGGTGGCTAATTATATGCAAACAATATGCATGGACAGACCAGTATACACAATCTCTTGTCAGCTCAAGGAGGGAGCAACACTTCGACCTATGTCCCCCTGGCATGCCCGGCCCAAAAACAGAGAGATGAAAGAGAAGTTAAATATATTATCACACGGCCACTGTAAGATGACACCACAGGAAGTCAAAAGTGGCCCACTTTTTCTGCCCACTTCCTATTACCTTTAATACTATTATTCCTTTGGTCGCTACGGGGCTAGCCGCCTTATAATCCATATTAGTAGTGATAGGGTAGTGTAAATATTTCTCCGCGGCAGTAACGAGCTGTCTAACTGCCTAAAATACCCAGATCTGTGATGCACTTCAGGCGTATATTATCGATACCAGACGCTTTAACGACCCAGTGCTTCGGTCACTGTAATGATCATTGGTTTGGACTATACAGATTTATTTGTATCACACTTTTTCCCACATTGGGTAAATATTGAACTCAACTTCAAACAGGTTTAATTTGTATCTTCTATGCGATCAAATCTTGATATTTGCACTGCGTTTTCACTGGCATTAGTCACTGGTAACGATTGAATTGTCCTGTGTGTCTTATACATATACTCACTGTGCGTCTCCATGTTCTGGAGAACACATGTATTAATCATCTCAATGTACTGCGGGGCTATCCAGATTAAATGAATACGTTTTAACTAAAATATGATCAATCTCTCCTTCCATCAGCAACAAAGTCATGGAGGTTCGGGATTGTCGACGTTCACAACGGCACCCCATCACTATGTTAACTAGAAACGAAGATTTGCTTCTGAGCAAATCTGACTGTGTGCCTACAAAGGAAAGTTGTTGTCATGTACATTAAAACTGAAATTGGAAAAACTACAGGACAGAAAACATGACATTTAAGAAAATAACTATAGCAAAATAAGCCTTTAGGCATGAAAAAATCCAGATAAAAAGGAATTGCCAGATAGAAAGAAAGAATTCTTGATAAAACAGAATGTCAAGGATCAGCAAACAAACAAAATTTTGTCATGTAGTGAGAAACTCCAGCTAATTTTTACACTCTTGATTGCAACGTTGATTCATTCATGGATTCACTGTTGACACTACAGCATGGACTGATGACAAAATGGTCAGAATGTGGCAGCATATAATAGTGTTATGTTTGACATGAATGTGAACAACAAGCCCTGTTGATATACATACACATGGGTGCTGATGACAGATCATGGCCTGCTGTACTTTTGGACTATCACAACTATGTACAAGTCTGCCATTGTTGCTCCTAATTTGAATCATTTCAACTTCACTGAAGGGACCACCCACTGTTCAGGGATTCTAGCTTGAGTGGCGTTTGAGAGCTTACCTAGTAGAGATCATAAGCTTTTTATTTCTGTAGGGTTCAATATAGTTTTTGGAAGTCTTACTTTGATTTTTGCCACTGTTCCAATTCATCGGACTTCAAATGGTGAAAAAAATTGCCGCCATGTTGTCCAGATGCTGAAAAATTCTTGACGTCAGTAGCCCAACATCTGATTGGTTGATTTTTACTACGATCACGTTCCTATCTTATTTACATAACAAATATGAATGAAAATACTATAGGGGTTGGGAATGGGCGGAGCCAGAGCTTGGTCATACTTTTCTGGGCTCCAGCAGGGGGACAGTGGGAACAGTAGCGCCGCCAGCGGTTTCTAACATACGTAGCTCTGGACAAACCTAGCGTGTGAAGGCGGAATGGCACATCTATGCATAAGCATAGTAATTTTGAAGATAGATATTCAACATTTTAATTCTTTCGGTCCCCCTAATAGGCATAAATCCAAATTCTACAACTTTTAATGTGTTTTTGGTTCACTGGATGCTTCTGAAGCACGAACCTATGATAGTATGAATGCTGTTCGAATGATACATCTACCTGTGATAATTTGGAGCAGCAAGGAAGAACAGTCAATTAACATCATGAAGTATTTTTGAAGAGAAATCTGGATGAGTGGCGTTTAAAGTGAGGTCCACCAGCCACAGGTCAAGGGAGCATAACAACAACAATGACCATGAACATCTCGGCCATGTTCCTATAAGAAAAAGTCAGCCAGTCAGGTAAAACGAGATAATGCCAGAACTGCTGAATAGAGATCACGTCGACCTCAGACCAGAAGTAGGGCCCATAGCAATAGGGATTCTGAAGGCGTAGAAGAGACTGAACTACCCTGAGCTGACTGTGATATATGTACCATACCAGATGAACCCACATTTTCACATGAGTCAGTTCATGGAGAGGAGACGCCGGTGGTCGCTCCATTCATATACATGTGTGAACAATACCAGGATTACCCTAGACTAGTGATTACCCTCAGCAGTGTGTCATTGTCTTGTGCCGGGGACTGTTGTCTCAAGAGTTCATAATTATGGTATGTCGCCTGTTCCCGTTTTTCTCGGCAGGCATGATCAAACGTCACGAAAACAGCAAACCAGTGCTCTTTCTGATGGGATGGTGGATTCATTAAAGTACTTGCTGTTCCATGAGAATTTCCAGAAGCCATGGGGCTATGAACATACACTGGCAACATTGTTGACCAAGGCGTTTTAGTCACCTTCTGGGCCTGGGCTAACGGTCTGGGGGAACATCTGGCACGGAACCTGGCTCTGTTCGTTCGGGCTGTGTGCATCTCTGGTGGGAAGGACCTATCTCTATTCCCATGGTCGAGAGCGCGGCCAGGTCGTGTCGCGGGTCATGGAGCCATGCCATGGCAAAGTGTGCCATCTAATGACTCCATGCCCCCAAGTGTGACCTGGGCCGCACTCATTTTCATGATACCATTTTAATTTTGGTTTATCAAACTTGGTTTTTGTATGTGTATGTATTCATAAGCGATGTGTTCTGTGATGTGCTCTGTAAATACGTGTTGGTGCTGTGTAAACATTTCGATATATTTTATCTCGATGTACTTGACATTTTCATTTCTCCAGTAATGGAGGTTTAATAAATTATTATTATTATTATTATTATTATTATTATTATTATTATTATTATTATTATTATTATTATTATTGTTGTTGTTGTTGTTGTTGTTATTATTATTATTATTATTATTATTATTATTATTATTATTATTACTATTACTATTATTATTATTATTATTATTATTATTGTTATTATTATTTATTATTATTATTATTATTATTATTATTATTATTATTATTATTATTATTATTATTATTATTATTATTATTATTATTATTATTGTCCCGTGCCTAGAAACAATCATTAAAAGCTGTGAAACACCAGACCAGGGTAATTTATAATATGCTAGTCCCATATCTGCATAAATTGAGAAATACGGCATGGAAATGGAAGTTCTGGATGGGAATCAAGAAACTCAATCTGATCATAACTCTGATTCATTAACATCATCAGAAGGGCCAGATGTAGCATGATGACAGCTACTGTTGTTGTGGGCGGTGGTGATGGAATGACATGGCCAGTGTATAAATGTGAAAGATGCCCTAAGACTAACTCTGCTTTGTACGTGTGTACAATGTGTCTCAAGGCAGGAGCCCATAAGCGACATCAGCACTCCCTGTATTTATATGCACCGCAAACATAAAATACGTCATGGATAAGAGTATATGAATCTTTAAAGTAGAATACCCGTACTGTTATTCAATGGTTGATGCTAAAATTTACGGTTGGTTGAATGAGTACCTGTACACTTAATGTCCGTCTCCAAGGACATGTAACAAAATATATTCTAGTTTATATAGCAATGTATGTAATGACACACTTCTTTATTGAGCCAATCCCTGGCCACCAGGATTTGGACTGACATTCTGACTTTCTTCTGTCGAGTTTTTTATTTTTAACTTACAGTGTACTTCGAGTACGAATTAAAGATATATATTGTGAATGAGTTTGAAAATACATGTATCCAACATTTAAACTTTTCAAATGCTTTACTTACCATAAATTAAAATTCTACTTTTATTTGTGGTTCATTGGATGCGCTTACAGCATAAACATAAGAATTGAAGTTGGAATGGCATCTTTACCCATGATTGTTTTGAACATATGTAAGGGCTAAATTTTCAAATGGCCTTAACTTGCAAAATTTTAAAACAAAGAAAGACAAAGATTCATTGCCCAGATTTGCTGGGAGAGTAAGTAAGAGTCAGGAATGCTTGTCCACTGAAGTATGTTGTCATCTGCTACCATAATTATGAAGGGCAATTGTTTCACATATATGGGTTACTTACCTACAGTTTGCAACACAAAAGAAAAAACAAAACAAAAACAAACAAACAAACAAACAAAAACAAAACAAAACAAAATAACCAACAAATTCTTGATTGTATATTGTCAAGTTAGGCTGACACATATCCAGTGTGGCTTTTGCCAGTATCAAAAGAGGTCTGCCATGGGAACAAGCTCAGATGCTGGGACATATCCACGTGGATTCTCCAAAATACAAATTGTTTGTGGTTATTGAAGAATGTCCCCAGTTAGAGATACGGTGCCAATAGTTAATCCCGTATGTTTTACAAGGATCATTTTAGATGGATGGTCATATCAATAGGCGGATGATACCTAATACAGCGAAACCTGTTTTGAAAGAGAACCCTACTCAAAACTTCACTGCTAGGCTCTCAAACACAATGTTTTTACCTCCTTTTCAAGCGTTTGCTACATATACTGTAAATTCCTTCTGTGTTCTATTTTTTGCCTTGGAAAGCCTCAATGAATAGAGATGCCCCGGAAAATACCCAACCACTAATCCTAGTCAGTAAAAATCGGTTGGTCTCACCAGCACTTCCTTGATATGACTAGACTGATGAAGCTAAGTTTATTTTCCTACCCACATGTTAACGAAGTGTTAATCTTGCCTGACGTCACACTGTTTGAATTTGACAAGTTTTTCCGTGCACAACGAAATTCTTGGTTGTGAAAAGGACCAAATACTCTAAATTACACTGATCCTATTATCTTACGAACGCTATTTTTCAGAAATGATTTTCCTGTTGTCTCACAAAGATGTGTGTTCAAAAGATAAAAGATGGACCATGGATCAAATGAGCACTGAATGTAACTTTGAGTAACAGCCCTTGTAGTCTTTTTATGCACCCGCCTGACTGATATATAAATATGATATATATATATATATATATATATATATATATATATATATATATATATATATATATATATATATATATATATATATATATATATGTATATATATATACTTTAAATGTTCCTGTAGCAAGATGAAGGTGTCAAGCTTTTTATCTTTTTTACCCTTTATGCATCGTTAAAAAAACAATCTTTATACAATAATTTCTCATCTTGCACCTATCTATGTGCTTACTGTATTTAATGAATATAAACATTTTAACATGAAAAGCAAGAAATTTTTGGTAAAGGTGAATAACATTCCTTTCTTTCACAAGATGTACATTGATCTTCATGTTCACGTTTAAATCTGTAATAAACGCAAAGGTGAACAGACCCAGTAGATTGCGCTTTTACTGAACCTGTGGCCTTAGGCCTATATATTTTTCTTTCTGTAACGACAGGAACAGCTCAAGCCATTAATTTGGGATGCACATAAATACACATATACACATTATTGATACAAAAAATAAGTTTTGTTATCAAACTCTATTGTCGGTATGAATATTACCTAAGAACAAAGTAGAATGAAACTTTTGGAATTGACTTCTGATTTCCTGAAATTACATTATGCAATTTGTAACAATACCTGGCAACAAAATGTAATAAATCGGGCGTGCTCATTTTGTAACAATAAAGGTGAATCAAAACTGCAATAAAATGTAATAATTGTACAGAATTATTATATAGTAGGATTTCCTTTAACATTTATATCAAGACAAATCTTTTCTCGAAAGTTCGAGCGTAAATAGCTGGAAATAGGGTAGTAAGGTGATGAAATAAATTTTCGTTTGGTTACTATATATTACAAAGGCACAAACAGTCTTGTTGAGACAGCTCTTTAGTTGTTAAAGTTCTCTAAGATTAAAAAAAAAAAATCTCTATTTTTTTATAATTTTTTTTTTTTTTTTTTTTTTTTTGGGTCAAAGTTTTGTCAAATTACCACCAATTGGAAAACGGCTTCTATGCCAAGGAAAGTATGGACATGACGCAAACATCAATTGTCAAACGTACCGCTAACAAAGACATTACGCTATAGAAGGGGCAACAGTGACTCAACCTGTAAGGTAGAGTGAAAAGTACTGACGCACATTTTGGCTGAGTTCTCTAATACACGCTAGTGACATGACACGTGTGATTCTCTCTCTCTCTCTCTCTCTCTCTCTCTCTCTCTCTCTCTATATATATATATATATATATATATATATATATATATATATATATATATATATATATATATATATATATATATATATATATATAATAGTTCATGAAAACATTACCCATATTCGTAAATTTCAACCCAACAATGACAGCAAAGAGATTCAAGACTCACCAAAACATCAACATTCATCTTCCAATACGAATGTGACGAAACAAACTTCAGTCCTGACTTGAGACAGGCAGTCACCCATAAAAGGCAACTGGTGGTTTTAAACCGGTCCTCTGAACCTTTGAAATATTCTTCATTAACTGCACACTTTAGATTTTGCGAAACACATAGGCCTAACCACTTAAAACCCAAATTTCATCACCTGTGCCAAAGATATTCGACATAGTAGGCCTATCACTTTTTGGTTCTCTTGACCTTTCAGTCGGCTGAGTTATGAGGAAAAAAAGCAAGTAGGCCTACATCGTGTTTTGTGATATTTTTTAATCTGGAACTTTATAAACACACTCTACCTCTATAATATCTATGAATCGGAAAACACGGCCCACAGCACAACATAGCCAGTGAAGTATTTATAAAATAGTTCAGAAAAACCCATTACCCATAGGCCTATTCATAAATTCCAACCAAACAATGACAGCAAAGTGAATCAAGACTTTCCAAAACACCAACATTCATCTTCAAATACCAACGTGAAGAAACAAATTTCACTCTTCACTTGAGATAGGCTTAAGTAGCGCAACAAATCATGTGTTGTACCATACACCCACCCACAAAGGTTTACTGATGAGTAGTGAAGTACAGTTTGACTGAGTTCTCTAATACACACTATTGACATGATCCGTCTGATGGTTTTAGGTCTACCAGATGCTCTGATAACGTTCTGGTCTCCATATATGTATGTAGAGGAAAAGAGACACAAAGTGTTATCATTCAGACTGAGCGATTTAACCCCTTAGATACCCAGGCATCAGTTTCTTTCGAATCCCGAACAACAGATCCAATTCAGACAAAATTCCAAATCTTAACATGTCGAGAAACATGCAAATGGGCAACCACATAACTATAACCACTCCTTTAGAGGTCCCTCGTCCCCACTATCTGTGTCGTAATGTTTTGTGCTACAACTTGTTTCCGTCAATGTATTATCCTGTACAAGCGTCTCTTTCTATTTATTTTATTTTATTTTTTACTATCATTAAAAAAAAAATCGCACCATTGCAATAGACACTTAATATGCATACTCAATTATAATCCTGTATATTTTATTGTAGATATATACTGTTCATTGTAATATTACCTTTATATTTTTTTTACCTTGCGAGAGGGATTCATATAGGCTATGCCTGTTTCCCAATCGCTATTGAAATAAAAATATGTTTAAACCATATATGTATGTATATATACTGTACCAGTCACACTTTTAGATGACGTAATACGAAGTGGGATCTGTGCAGTGTCTCTAGCGTTTTTAAGTCGGTCTAACTGCAGGCCCAAGCACTTTTACAGCCAAGACGACATCGTCGACTCCTTAAGATTTTTATTGCACCATGAAAATTTTATTAAACAGTGTGAAGAACAATGCTGGTATCACTGCCGACGAAAGCATTTTAGGTTTACGGTGCACCCTGTATTAACTTCTGGATATTTTACTTGTATTGTCTAACTGTGTTTATCTCGATGTATTATGTAGGTTTTTTCCTCGAATTCGGGGTTTTTAATAAACTTATTATTATTATTATTATTATTATTATTATTATTATTATTATTATTATTATTATTATTATTATTATTATTATTATTATTATTATTATTATATGTGTGTGTGTACACATGTGTACACATGTGTACACGTGGGTAATAAGTAGCCCCAGGATATAATGTTTACGTCATAAACACACCCACAGACACGCCACCTTCGATTTTTTGCTAAACTGCTTTTTCATAAATTCTTCAGCAGATTATTCATGGTTATATCTGGATCCATACAGTACTCTATTTGCGGAGTCACACTGCACACATGACGTACACACATCCTGAATGTTTCATGCTATTAAATGAATGAATCTCAGTAAGATGATGTTTGTCTGGCCGATAATCAATAAGTTTCATGGAGATTGGGACTCGTTCAGGCATGCAATATTCTACAATCGGCACACCTACATTGATATTTTCAGTAAGTATAGTTAGAGAGATTTATAGCATAATTGTCATGGACGTGGAAAAATGATTACTATTACCTTCAGTATATATGTAAACTGATTGCTGACAACGAGGGTGGACAAATGAAATATTACTGGGAAAAAAAAATCGATCTTATATAGTTTGGGACAAACCATTAGAATCTTGAGGGCGGGAGCTATGCATTTCAGTGAAACACATTTTTCTTAATTACGCTTCAAAATTATATATGTTGCCATCCTATACCAGGGTACTTTTGGGGGCACTGGAAACAATGGCAACATATTTTTAAACCTTTACTTTGGGGGTAGCAGCGTGCAAGAAAGTTCAAACATAAATCACAGTGACATGAAAAAAGCATTAGATCTTGTCCACCTGGCTTAATTTGAAGCCGCCCTAAATGTGAACACAACGAAAACGGGAGTTAAACTGAACAATTATATAGGTCATATTATTACAGGGCAAAGGGTATAGTACTAAGCCAGGTGTAAGCCTTATTCAACACTCTCCTTTACCTTTGACGCCTTGTGTTGCTGCATCTACCTGCGGTGGCCGTGCAACTCAATGTGTCAGCCAACTGTATTGTTTCTGTTGCGAGTAATATGGATGCCTCTGTTGTAACCGTTCTTTCCTCCTCTGAAAGTATGAAGGACGAACACAGGATATAACCCTTTTTCCAATAATTATTTTACTACTCGATATTTTAAAGCAATTACAACTATACATTTTTTTAGAAAAGTTAGAGACTGTCTATCTTTTAGAACTTTAATAAGTAGCAGGGCTATGTCAACAAATACAACAATTTTTTTTGTAACATAAGGGACTCCAATAGAAATAAAATCATTTCATCACACAACATCCCTATGCCAAGTTCATTGTGAATGTATGATGAAGCTTTAGCGATTTTTTCCCTTGAAATCGATTTGAAACGGTATGATAGTAACTTACTTCCATATGAATTGTTCCATTTTGCTACTCACTGTCAATGCAAAATGGACACACCTGATTTATAACATTTTGCTGCCAGTTATTCTTACGAATTGAATAAAATAATAATATGACATTTTGCCGTAACTTATAAAGTTGTCGCAGTATAACAAATGTCTGGATATTTTTATTACAAATAGAGTAGGTATTACTAATTGCCACATAGCCCACCAGACATATGGAAGCTGTGACTAAACATAATGGAATTCATCACCATTTGTTGACCCTGTCAGCAGGCATGATGAAAACTGTCACCAGGCAAATTGGAATCTAACCGCTGATACAATGGAACCTGTCACCAAGCCCAATTGTGTCAAACAGGAGTGGGATGTCAAGCGACTTGGCTTGTTGGAAGTTCTGTATAAATTGCCAGGTGGCACTCAGAAACGGAATGCTCCCAGATGCTACTTGCTCGACCGCTGATTCATAACGTGACTTTCCTATCGCTTCGGCCAACAGGTGAGACCATTCAAGCGTTTGCTTTTGATGTTGTAGATGTATATTTGTCAAAAGGAGCGGTTTAAAGCCATTGATATTACAAAGAGTGATGTGCGTGCGGAACAGACTTCCCAAAGAACGATAGATAAATGGAAAATCGTTCTGCACAAAACTGAACACGGACCACATAGCACTTATTGCAGACACATTATCTATATACACAATCATAAAATGACATTCATTCAAAATAAGATTATCAATATAAATGACAGCTCATAGACTGTAAAACAAAACCGTTGTAAAGTGCAAGTCAAGCTAACCATGCCTGGGGTAATTTGATTAGCTAGTTATATCATGAGCACTTTCACATAGGTCCATTTCATTTGTTGATTATCTGTCTGAGTGAGTTTGCAATCCCTCTCACTCCGGGGGGGGGGGGGGTTGTTGTTCCATAGTTTAGCGCCTTGATATGATATGACATGACATGACATGATTTGACAATACAATGATCCCCTTCTTTGGATCATTCAAGATTAAATTAGCATTCCTACCTGATGACATACAAGGACTACAGACATAACAAAATGAAGAAATATTAATTTGATCACATGTTTGGTTTCAGGCTCATATGTCTGTGTATTTGCAGAAAACACATGTGCCCGTTTAAAATATTTAGAGTGAAAAATTGGATTTCTAATTTCATACTTCAGAGAAGAAAAACTAAAACTAAAAAACAAAATCTGTCTGTCCGTGGTGTAAAAATTTGGCACATTATGATAGCAGTAATAGACATGCTCATATATTGCACAAGGATATCATTTTTTAAATTAAACCTCTATCTATAATAGTCTTATAGATATTTAACATTGAAATCTAGGGCATTGGCCTGATAAGAGAGGCCAGAATTAACAATTATCTGTGTATCCAGCTGAATTCTTCAGGGCTAGAGATGTGTATTCCCGTTGGATCGCATGTTAAATTAACCCTCAAATTTGAAGACTACTTTTAAAGCTGCAAGAACAAAACTTATATGAACATTTTAGCTATGTACATACTTTAACCACATAAATTTTGCTGTTTCTGTAATGAGTGGTTTCATATAAAGTTATTAAGCTGTAAAGTAGAATGGAAACTAATGGGAATGGACAACTCTAGCGTTGAATGAGTGAAATGCCCTCTACAGGAAAGCAGTAGAAGCTTCTGTTCTTGCTATCCTTTATTAGCACAACACTGTTCATTGAATGCATGCACAGCTCAAACATATAAATTAAAGTTGGAATGGCATCTCTGTCTATCTATGAAAATTTTTAAGATATTTTCCAATATCCAACACTTAAATTTTGTGTTTGGGTCGAAATTTGCACAAGTAAAAATCTGACAGTTTCCTCTCACTATTTACTGAATCCGCCTATAACACAAAACAGGTAAATTAAAGTTATTACGGCATTTCTATTTCCTGTAGCTTTTTGAACGCTGCAATTTTGTGTATTGCCCCAAATTTGCATTAATTAAATCTGACATTTTTCAGTCACTGTTCATTAGATTCGCCCATAGCACAAACATACCGACTGAAGTGTTGGAATGGCACCTCAATCTATAATAGTTTTAAGAATATTCATCAATATTTCACACTTCAATTTGGTGCATTGGCCTACAATTGCATTAATTAAAATCTGACAGTTTTCAGTCATTGTTTTTTTTGTTTTTTGTTTTTGGATGCACCCATAGCGCAAACATGTAAAATGAAGTTGGAATGGCACCTCTATGTGTAACTGTTAAGATATTTATTACTATTCAACCCTTCAATATTGTGCATTGGCCGAAGTTCGCATAGTTTTCAAGCTATTCGCAAGATAAGATAGCTTTATTTCATACTTAAAGTCCAGAGTATTACATGTACAATAGTGAACATGTATAAAAAAAATAAAAACCTAAAACAAACATTTTCATATATGGACAGTCTTGTTCCATGTGTAAGAAAGCTTCTTCACCAGTCTGTTGTTGCTTTTGCAAATTCTCTGCATGAAACTGTATGTTAGCTTTCGCGTTAATTCACCATACGACAGGAGACTACTGTATGCAAATATGACGCCGGCAGAACAATAGTTAGAGGGTCCCATTAGCCAATGAACAGCATGATTAAAACATACAATAGGCTTATTCATGGATATCTGTGGCCCACTTATTTGAGGAATTATTTTTTTAAAAGATGTAAATACAAGTATAGGTCGCAGTGAATTGAGAGCTAGCGTATGGTCTTCATTGCTGTTCTGTGCACATTTGCCCATAAACTGTGACCTCTCCAACATATATGCAAAATAGCCAAACCATTAACGAATATAATCCAAATTCACAACGTACAATTCCTTCCTGAAACCGTTGATTCATATGAAGTTATCATTGTTGCGTCCAAACATCTGTTTTTGTGGCTTCCTGATTCCTGACTGTGTTCACATTTTACGTTATTTGCTACCTATGTGTGCAGCGTTGGTTTCACATAAATAGCTAAGAAGCTGCAGTGGTCTTGGAGTGCATCAAATCAGCGAAAATTATTTCAGTGCAAAAATCTTGGAAACCTTAGCGGGCAAGCATAAATGAGAGTCTACTGTTACAAATACATGTGGTTGAAAAAAAATGTCTGGCAGTGAAGCTATTTTTTAAGACCCTTACTTCCCAGTAATAAGGGAAAATTGTGAGTGAAGCTAACTTCATGCTTTATGCTGAAATACAAGACAAATCTATAGGAGCGGCCCACACTAAGGAGTAACATAAATGTGATGATCGACGTTGCAAATGAGAAGCTTTGATTACCTGATGAAATATACATTTGGATATACATAGTGATCACTTTTTCAGCATGATTAAATATCCATGCTTGCAGTCAACAATAGCATACTACCTTCACTTAAAATTACATCTTAATCAACACTAAACCATGTATTTTTGAATGTGCAATCTTACATACCGAAGTGGTATTTATTGCCCAAAGAAATCACCCCAATGAATTTGTAACGAAGCCAAGAGCTTTTCGCTAAGGAAATACACAAGGGTCTGACACGACACACTTTAGTGACATATTATAAAGCTATAGTTACGCCAATCTACACTCTTCATGAGTGTTCATTTAAAGGTATATGATCTTATTGTTGCAGACTTTGTGCACCAGTCTAGACACATTCAAGGGTTAATTTGCTAAATTACGTTGCATTAGTGTGAAGTGATAATTTACAACGATAGATTCAGCATAAAACCTTCAGAAACTGGACTATCGTAAAATTAGCGTGTAATAAGAGGTCGTTCTTATTAGAAAATTGTATTGGCGTATATATAACCTGTGACAATCAGAATAAGGTCAGGCTTATGCCTGTGCAGTCGTAAGCTAGCGTTCACAGACCACAATCATCATGAGCTATAGTAAAGTCCAAGCTCACACAGCTCTCACTTGATCACGTGGACACCCAATGCACAGAAGCAACGCTGTGATCTAAAATCAAGGTTACCTGAGGGGGGGGCAAGGGGGGGGTCTTGATCACAGTTCACAGGAAAAAAATTGTTTTCACAGTTCACAGGAAAAATTATTCAGCTGAATGCATATTCACGATTCACGAGCAATGGCTTAATCACGAATCCCGAAAAATAATTTTATTGTTTCACAGATCACGGAAAATAAAAAGATAGGATAACGAGTCACGAAAATACCCTTGCCCCCCCTTACCTGTGTGAAATTCCAAAGTTATATTTTATGAAGGACCATCAAGTGATAACTTGAACACCAGATTTCATTTAGTGGGCCCGTGGTCTAATTTTTGGAAATCAAGTGAAAGTCACCCATCTACACTCTCAATCTGGTCGTCACAGAGGACCATTATCATCTGTGTCATCAAAGCACTTGCATAAATAGTTCTTGAAGAACCACACTGTAAGGAGATTTAATAAATTATCCTCAGAGTTAATGCTGTAGCCCTTGTAATATCACTTTGCATGCACCCAAACGTCTACATACCAATGTGCTGTACATTTCATCAATGACCCGGTAAAGATTTGCGCCCCAAGACCTTTAATTTATTACCTTCAAAGTAAAATAACTATGGAACATACTGTTTTATGTATTACCATTTTGTGCACAGGGGGTCTCTCCCGCTTGCAGAGTCTGTCTTCTAAAGTTTGTACATTGTAAATGATGCATTGAGATGAGGTTTTTGTGCAACACATTGTCATCATGCAGACAAAGAGTTAACGATTTTCTATTTTGGCCTATCTGCCAATATCTTAATTCAGTCCGGTGAAGGCCAATTTATAGGACCTCCTGTTTCTGTGACTTTCATAAGCATAGTTCAAACACCCCTTTACGCACCGGTAGGTGCGGGCGGGTCCATACTTTCATCTTATGCACAAACCATTGAAGGGACAGAGCTGCAGGCATTACTGTTCTGCCGGCAGCTATGATGCATCCCCTGTACACCAAAACTATTAGAAGAACATTCGCAAAAAGGAATTAGCGGAGAGAAAGGAAACTTTGTATTTTCTTCATCTGAATGAAACATGCCTATGTTGGACGAATGAATGGAGAGAGAGAGAGAGCGCGCCTAATGATGATGTTGTCATATAAGCCAGAAAGTAATCATGTGGTAAATATTCTTGAAGGTGCATGCGCTTTTACAGAAGTTAAGAAGTTTGGCACCAGAAGGCGCACAAGGATTAGAATCAAGGTATCCAGTTAAAGGCATGTTACTTTATTTTTGTTGTTTTTACAAGGTCGAGATTGTCCTGTTATTTATTCCCAAAAGATATTGATGAAATCGGTGGTCTATAAACTACTCCTAATAAGAAAACATTATTATGGGTTTTATTTTAGACCAAATTAGTTGAATGTCTGGAAGATTAAGATCACGACGCCTGGTGGCAGCTTTCAGTCGAGAAATATATGAAGCAATTTCTCCGCCGAAAACGTCCACACGGGCGCGGTCCATACTATGGAAACCTTTTAAATTGTGGTCGCTGTCGGACTGTGGATCAGCGAGAAACATCTCAGATAACGCTATGATGTCAAAATCTTAGGAAACATCTGGTTTCAGATCACTCAATTTGTCTTAAGAAAAATTTCATATATTTGCGTGGCACAGAGAAATGTCGCATAGACCACCGATCGGACCTGGATTCCTGTGGATATCGCCCCAGAGTGAAGCCCCCTTCCAGAAGTTAATTTTTTTTTTTAATCCCCCCCCCAAAAAAATAGTGCTATTTCGTGTATTTTGAGGCCAAAATTGATGCCTATTCTAACTACATGAAAACGCAATATATTTGAAAATGTTATTTAAAAGCATGTCATCTGTGCACAATTTTATATGTAAAACAACATGAATTTATTTTTTATAATTCATCAGGTTTATTTAAAGACATTCCCAGTCTATAATCCAATGACGCACTTATGTCCCCTTTGGCACACTTCTGAAACCCTTGACACATTTATGCCTCCTTGGCCCACTTATACAAACATGACAAACTTATGCTACTGTTGGAATATTTATGTTACCCTTGACATATTTCCATTACACTTCTACTCTTTACACATATTACACCCATGCAACCTTCACAGAACTCCCATCACTGCAATGACTTCATTTTACCGTATCATTCCTTTCAACACCTTGGGACAGTATGTCCTTTAGTATTTGGTTAGCACGCATGCAGTAGGCAGGTAATCTAATGCTTATGATTTTCAAAAGGAGTTAATTTGGAACCTGTGTCTTGGATATGACCATTACTAACAGGTTATGATTCAAAAATTCATAGTACAATAAAATATTGTTTATGAATCCGTTACCCCTTGAATTGAATCTGGGTCAACAGTTTCCCTTGGCATGCTCTGGACACAATGCACCCAGTGCATGGCAAGGAAAGCTGTTGACCTGGGGTATTGTATTGTGCATAAGTCAGCTTTATAAACTTCATACACAATTCTGACACAACTATTATTAAAAAAATATTTCAGCATATGATATTTGCCACATCCGGCCGTTTTTGGCCAGTTTGAGAGGATAGAGTTTATACATCTCCAACCTGTGCCTGGTATGTCACCATTGCTGATGAGTAAAAGTGCTTCTGCCATTTTTAAGGATCTGGGTTTATTTCTTAAAGTGACTGACTGCAAATAAGACAAGAGGTCTGTCTGAATATTCTGTGCTCAGCTGACTTTGTTTATTCATCAAGAAAGACAAGGAGACATGAAAACTTTTGATAACTTGTTCAAATTAAAGAAAAAAAATAAAGCATCTAAAAGTACTGAATATAGAATGTGTTATCACTTGAACAAATTTACGTAAGACCCATTCAAGACACATCCCTACCAACTTGAAAGAGAATCTGGCCAGCAGTTTTGATGGATTTCTGAAAATTGTCTGTAAAACACGAACAATAAAATTCATTTTAAAAATCCCCAAATCACTGAGGGGTGACCATTTAAACAAAATTTGGTAGAGAATCACCAAAGGTAAATTTTCACATGATGATCTGACCAGCAATTTCACAGAAGTTGAAAATTTGAATTCCGAACAAACGGACAGACGAGCAACTATGGATGACTGAGTATCACAAAAGCTCCACAGACTGACCTGTCAGCTGAACCAAAAAACTACCATACTAAAATTACTCAGCACCATGACACTTCTATGAAAGGTCACGAGGAAAGGCCAAAAAGCTGCTTTCTCGAATTCAGTGTGATTTACTGACAAAATATCTACACAAGTTGAACTTAATTTTTGTCTAAGTGTGGAATATGTATATGAAAGTAGCAAGTGGTCTCGCTATGACAGTCCAATTAAAATGCTCATAGACCTATATATTTTGGCTACTTTTGGCCTAGCAGATCTCATAAGGCAATTGTGACAAAGGTCAAGCCTAGTTTTACTATCTGTGCCAAACGTCTTGAAGCTGTCTATTACAATGAGGATTTAATTGACAAAAATCAGCACATTGTATTTGGCGCACTCACTGAATAAAAAAGTGCACTTTTGAAATAAGTAACAGAGCTGTATTTATTGACAAATAGATATTCTTGCCCAAGTGAGTCATAAGTTAAATTCGTATTAATTCTCTGTCTGATGCGATATCTTGTCGGCGTGAATTCGAAGAAAATGGTCTAGCGGTTCATGGTACACATAAAACAACTTTGAGGACCACTTTTGACATGAAAATGTCCAAAACTAAAGAAAGTAGTTGAAATAAAACACACAATTAATATTTTCTAGCGCAGCCTACATTTAAATTAACAATAACTTGATTTTCAAATTTGTGTAAGCTTTTATAAATTACAAAAGGCACGGTTTTCAACCGTCATGGACTCTTTCCTGTACATATGTTTTCCATCTGCGAATTAAATCACGTGGTTATAATTGACATTTTTCCTCCAAATATCCCGAGAAAATGATGGTTTCACATTCTGATTCCTCATCCTTTAAAGAGCTTTCATTCAAATTTCGGAATTTGTCTACGTGAAAAGCTTTCGTCTGCACCTTTTGCATTGGACTATTCTTCAGGTCAACAGCTTTGTTTTCCCACTTTAGACTGAAAATACACAAAGGGAAGCTGTTGACCTAAAGTGGTCGACTTTGTTTTGACCATTTTAACAAGTATTCCAACGAAATTAGAATATTTATTTTGAATTGAGGAAAGGGGGTTCGTTGCAAACAAATGAAGGTTCACGGGGGGGAGGGGTGGCCACCACCACCCCCCCCCCTCCAGGTACGGGCATGTGTGGGCAAATATAAATAGTCGAAAGGTCGTTTTTATGAGCAGTAGGGCGCATGTAAAGAAAATTATTCACAGAATAAATGTTAACAAAATATAAAGTAATAGATAATCTAAATAATCGAGAAAAGGACAAAATATGTAACTTGGGACTAGCATGTCTGCATTGAAATAAGATTCAAATTATGTGGCTTACCAAGCTTGACACTGTACAGATCACAATTTGATATTTTCTGCGTAAAATATCACTGAGACTTGACACCTGCCTGAACCACAATATGCCAAAGCATAGCATATGTAAAATTGAAAGCATGTATAAAGTAATGCTTTTCCGTAAATCAAGTATTTCCATCCGGTTGGTGAAATAAACAGTTTATTGATATCTGCAAAACAGTAGACACTCACACAAAGCGATGGTATTTAAATAAGTAATGCACCATTGCACAGGCATATGTAGTGCACGCAGCTGCATGATAGCAACTTAATAAACAATATTGTAAATCTAGCCTGCGTAAAATCGCATGCAAAATACCACTAGTTACGCTTGATATGGCAAAATAAACTTAAGCAGCTCACTGTCCTTCATATATATATATATATATATATATATATATATATATATATATATATATATATATATATATATATATATATATATATATATATATATATATATATATATGTATGTATGTGAGTATGGTCTGTTGTTATAGGTTAAAGAATGAAAATTCCCTTTTAAAGAGTGTGGTATCTCAGCTGAATAGATTTATAAACATCCATGCCTAAAGTATGCTTTGACGATAACTTATTCTAACATGAATGGTGCATCTTATCTGTATATATTCATAGTATATTCATAGTGACACCAAATGCGACTTCAAGGCCTGCGCCGAGATGCTTTTGGCATACAACATGCACAACTTAGAAAGAGAAGTCTTGTACAGTGGTTTTGTTGTAGAATCCAAATTGGTCAGCATAAAGGACAGAGGTATCGTGGAAGGAGTCTTGTGTACGACCATCCTCAATAGGATGCTATACGGTGCATATTTTGCAATATACTTTAACCTCCAATGAATGATTAAACATAGTATATTATGTACCATGATCATAATAATTGTACACCTTATTTCTTTGAAGATATTCGGAAAAGCAACTTCATACTAATGTTAATGTCTCTCCTCTTGTGCACACAAATGATACTGCTACACATACAGCATATCCGAATAAAAGCTGGAGTTGAATGGCAAAGCAAAACACACACACACACGTCAAACACAGATTATTTACAGAATTACGTCTTCTTCATCCCTTAGAAAGCGAAAATTAAAAACTGCTTGACCTTGCAAAAACAAAACAAAAACAAAAATGAAAAAAAAAAACAAACAAACAAACAAACAAAAACCAGAACCCCCCCAAAAAAACTGAACATTTTTTTCCATTGATTAAACAGTTACCAAGACTTGCGTCAGACTTGGCCCTCCGGCTGCCATACACAGTAAATAGGTTTCATTTGTACTTTGCAAGGTTTTAAATGGTACAATCACTTCATTTGTTTTACTGTGGTTAAGGTTTCCCATCCCCACCCCTATTGTTCAACAATAGACAATTCTCATTGAAAGTTATGGTTGTTTCCTCTGTGTCTCATCTATTTCCTTGAGTGATATGTCACCGGCAGACAAAAGTATTTTGCATGTCAATTCATCAACTTAGTTATCAATAAATACTAGAATAAAAATTGATGTAAAATACTTTAAATTATGCTGATAAGAATCACTTCTAATTTCAAATCTTGAATATCTACCAAAGTAATGTCACTAGACAGAAATGCCGTTCCACTAGTTACTTATAGTTCAATTTTATA
>OZ026613.1:49215573-49280573 GCA_964020975.1 Hermodice carunculata
GATACTGATACAGATTTGTTAATATAGCAATTTTTCTACTTTTTTGTTTTCCCGCCACAATCGGACATAGATGCAAATTGTCCAATATTCTGATATTGTTATAAATACAATACCTTCTTCTTTTTTTGCGGCTCTCTATCATCTGCATGACTCATTTTTCAATGGTATGACAGGTCTAAAAAATTAAGGGTCAAGCTACGTTTATTTGACCCAAATCTGGCACTTTATATCAAAGACATATCCACAATAAGTTAAAAATTAGTGGAAGTTCTTTATTATTAAGAGGCAGATGCATAGCTTAACACGAGTCATTGAACACCATCACGGTTTTGAACAGTTTTTCTTACATTCGTCCCAGGATTAAAACTTCACAATTTTGATATTTATATTGATAGATGACATATCGTTTCATTAACATTGGAGGAAACCATTCAAACTTTCCCGTTCTTGAATTTAAGGTATACACAAAAAAATGGGCATTGGACATTGCAAGGAACCGGATTAATTTTAAAGAAGCACTATGTTTCATCTTTCCTTAACCCTTTCCCCCTTGAATTAAGACTGAGTCAACAGCTTTCCTTGGCATGGGTTGGGCACTAAGTGCCCAACCCATGCCAAGGAAAGCTGTTGACGTGGGGCATGTGATCTTATTAAGTCTCATGTACATTTCTCAGTCAAATTGTGTTTCATAACTGTTGAAATTAGTTGAAAACACTGAAGCAGACGACATTTGACCACCAGCCGGTTTTGGCCGGTTTGAGGGGGAAAGGGTTAAAAAAGAGCTGTTGCACAAGTCCCCTTTCACAGACGTGAGTACTCGGAGGTCAATGAAAAAGATGCTGTTCCTTTAGTCATCTTGCAAATTCCATCACATGTGATCATTAAATGATCGTATCTCTACAGAATGATCAGGGATCATGCGGTTTTTTGTATACATAAAGTCTTAAAGTATAACTTCCAACAGCAAAATAGGCTCCCTTAAGAAATATATTTTTTCATTTCGTTACTTCAAGCCCAATATGCCTTGAAGGGATATGATATGGTCCCTGGATAGAAGAATTCAAAAATTATAAAGATTCCCGATGAATGGCCATGTACAATAATTTAGCACTAGATCAGAATATTCAGGGACACATGAGTTCTATTCTTTTCAAAAAATGGGGGATGGGGTGGATTTCAAGCTGCCGAAAAATATTACTCTTCTGGTATAAAATGTTTCCGATTTTATCTTTTTTAGTTCTCATACTGTCAAACAAAGAGTGAAGACACTGGACTATGTGTCACTGCGACTGAAATTGCATAACGATTAAAAACATGTTAGCATTATTCGTTTATGGATACTTGTATATATGTAGCTTTCTTCAAAACCGCTCCCTAAATCCTTTTCAAACCTGGTGAGAGTAGGAGTAGTTATTTTTCTGCCATATGTGTGTAGAATATAATCCTGTGGAGATTTTCGGATATTTATCGGATTTCTAAGGATCTGCCCCATAGGGGGGACCTTTGCTGTTATTGGGTTGTTCGTCCGTCCGGATGTACACATTCTGCGATATCTACAGAATGGCTACATGTATTTTGCTCAAATTTGTGAATATGCTAACCTTACCTGGCAAGATGAACTGATTTGATTTTGGTGTCACCATGACCCAACTGGAGCAAATGGCATGTCGAGTTAAAAATATTTTTTGAATATCGGGGATGTGTTCGTTTTCTTATAACTTGGGAATATGCCTTACTTAATTTAGCACAGCAAGGAGATGCTGAAATGTTTCTGCTTATAATGATATTTTTAAACTTACGAAATGATAAATAAGAGTATTGTGAGCATTGGTAATATAGTGATACCAGCACAGATGCTTCAATATGTGGATTTTTCCAAACTCGATTTCCACATCCTTTCTTAAAAATTTTTATCTCATTTTTTTAAACTGAACATACACACATTGCATGGCTCTCTACAAGGTCTATTATTGGTCAAGATTTCTAGAGTGCAACATAAGGGAGCAACACACATATAATCCAAATTTAGAGCTGACCATCCTTTACATTTTACATTCATTAATAAGCAATAACTTTCGTAACCTGTGGCTTCTATGATGACAAACATGCATCAATAATATTCTGCTATATGGCTTCAATATGTGACATTCTAAACATATATGAAAATTTTTACACAACAGTGACCATTTTTAATTCTTACCTGCAGAATTTCCCAATTTCTGGTTGCAGCATAGCTTCTTCATCTTCCAGTGCATAAGAGTCCGTTGGGGTTTTTTTTCTCCAATGAGCAGCTGCTCATTATCATTCTGGTTGGACCTTACACTGTAAAGAACAATTGAAATATAAAAGGATGTCATTACAAGGATATCATTATGATTATTGATTTCCTGAAATTTAATTCATAGATCTTAACATCTAAACATTTCATCACAAAATACAAATCACAAACAAGCCTTAATTTTTCATTCTCAATTATCATATTTACTATCCTTTAAATTATAGTGCAATTAAATAATAAAAAAATATAAAGGTTTAATTGCTACAAAATCTTGTCCTGTATCATAACCCACAGCAAACCATTGTCAATGCACACACCAGGAAATTTAACAAACTAAATGATACCCATGGAAGCAGGAGTTTGTTTTTCATAGTCCACCCCAACACCACCACCCCGGCCAGAAGAACAAGCGTGACCTACCACGAAACAGGTGTCGCTGCGTAATTATGTGATCGATCTTGGGCGATCAGCACGCCAACTCGCAGAAAGCTTGAAAATGGATTTCGTCACCTTGCTATCTTTTCCGTGTTTCCTTTTGGAAACAATTGTCACCTCCTGTTAAAAAAGGACAGCAATAAGCCCCATGGTTGTCCCTTCCAGTCAGAGGCTTAACCAATGAATCTATATCTCTTAATTTATTCACAGGTGATAGTCTTTATGTTTTAAGCCCTACTTAGACAACTGTTCGAACGGCTTGTGCTCATATGTGTCCACCCCAAAGATCAATTATAAGTGTAACTATTGACTCAACATTACAGTGATCTTTGAAGCGAACTGTTAGATTTATTAATATTTATGTTTCTCATTAAGTTCTTTTTCTAGGTATGTTCCTACGGGTATAGCATGTTTTATCAGTTAGACACCTCTTTCAATATTGCTGATCGAAACAATTTTACATGGATCAAGAATTAACATATGTACAGATTTGCATCGTTTATAGGATATCCCGCAATGTGCCAGCTGGGAGAATTAAATATACAGAGCTATTATCAAATTAACTTACTTTTTAAGGTCCTGAGCCATGAAAGTTCAAAGGTAACACAGACCAAACTGTAAATCTTAACTAAAACAAATGCTTGTTACAACAAACAGATTATGTACTATTAGCAAAAGCAAAGGTCTGCCCTAGTAGGTTAAACATGGTGCCACTTCTTGGAGTAGGTAATGTGCAGCCCAAGGCTAGTTATTGGTACAGTCATGATTTACCTATTTCTTACGTAGTGCGAGCTATTCATATATCCAGGATTTGATGGTTTAGTCAAGATTCGACAGCGTACTTTGGAGTACAGTTGTTGGTATTTCCAATGTTTAACTATATACTGCTGGATGGGGGGGGGGCGTTTGTAGAGCAACATTTGTCACCAGTAAACAGAGTGTGAGTGTAGAGTATTTTCAAGATTTACGGACATTGTTTAGAGCGTTAACTGCCGGTATAACTAAGTCTGTGGCGAAAAAAGTAGTTGATACTGTTTTAATTCCTCAATCACTTCTGCTCAATGGTAAAACTTACCACCACACTACAAATTGACCGCGAGTTGTTTGTATAGGCCAAGTCGACCGACATACCTTACAGTGTGAGTTTATACTATAGTTTAAGTCTACCGACGTATATCAAATCAACATTTAGTTAAGATTTACAGACATATTGTAAAATGTAACTTTATTGTACCGCCAAGGTCTACCGATGTACTTTAGAGTCCTATGAGTGTAATAAATATATTGTGTCTTTTTGTCCAGAATTCTCTTCCTAGCAGTCATTACCCTATTCCGCTGTTCAAACTCTTTGCTCTCCATAGGCTATCCTGTGACTGTCTGACCTATTTACATATGGAAGTACATGTACTATTGTCCATATTGCGCAGGTTCGTCTGTAGAATTTTAACATAGGCTGTATTAGCCGAAATAAATTAAAGGGTGTTCAACGGGTAACTACCAAGAACATGTTTCGGAGCCTATACCCGTACATGTCTCTAGGAGAAGCGACTCCTTGTACATGTGCAGCCAAGAATTGCCAACAGAATAATTACGTATAGAGATACAGGGCGAAGATACTGATGATCTAGTACTTTTACACGTAAGAAGCCTTGATATTTATATGGATGAAAATGAGATGGGTCCTTCCCATAGAGTGAGTAAAGCGGGAGAGAGCAAGCCCACGACCGTAATTGTTAAATTTATTTCATACAGCTCAAGACTTAAAGTTTATGAAGCCAGACGAAAGCACCACAATATATATTTATTCCAGAAGACCTGACGCAGAAAAGAGTACGCAACCTGTATTACGTTGTGGCTCGCGGACGAAAGACGTAGAAATGATTGCACTCATATCAGCAGAAGGACAGGCGCTTGTTTGTGCCTGAACTCCCACAGGGTCAGAATGCTTCCACTGGGAGACGCGTAGTGCAAATTCATTCAAAAGAGGACCTTGAGACGTATTTGTAAATTTTGTGGAAAACATTTGACTTAGCTACGAACACCGCCTATATTTTCTGCTCTGTCAGTTTGCTGTGTACACGTTTTTACCGGGCAAGCTAGATTGATTGGGGGTATGTTCTGTAGCTGATCATTACCAATGCTTGTCAAAAAATTATGCAATGTTACCCGACATAAACTATTGTCCATCGCCAATATATATATATATATACATGCATCAATTATTTCGTACTCAATTCAAAGCACATTAATAAGTACAGGGGGAAAAAGGGGGAAATGTGCAGTACACACAGTTAAGTAAACAGCTATAACATCGATGAGCTCATTGGTTTCAGATAAATTAAGGTTATCCAGTCTGTATGTTCCCTCTATACATTTTATGAGCTTCGCTATACATGTTGCTTCCCGTTTCCGATGAGTCCTGTTAAACAACTTTTGTTTTTAAAAACAAGTAATAACCCATAACATATTTGAAAACAAATATTTTCTTGCAATATGTACAATATTACAACTCACTGTTTCATCGACATTCTGCAAGGTTCCTTTGGATATGGATGACATAATTCTGTTTTTTCTGATTGGAATGTTTTTAAACAAATTTCAAGAATCTTGAATATATTTGATCCTCCAGGTGAGCAGTTTTGACTAAACGTGGTAAGACGTCAGCATGACTGTTTACAGGTCCGTCCCATAATCGTCAGACAGCTTTCATGACGTTAAAATATCTGAGAACTCTTTAGCAACATAGTGCCAAGTCTGACAACCATAATGAGGGGTACAGTAAGAATTGAGTAATCGACACAAGACGTCTCGTTTGACTTTTAAACGAACGTTTGCATATAGATTTTGAACCTGAGAATTAGAAACTCCTTCTTGTGTACAGTGTCGTCTTTGGT
The DNA here is from genome assembly GCA_964020975.1 of Hermodice carunculata. Taxonomy (NCBI): domain Eukaryota; kingdom Metazoa; phylum Annelida; class Polychaeta; order Eunicida; family Amphinomidae; genus Hermodice; species Hermodice carunculata. The sequence continues at coordinate 49,221,181 of OZ026613.1, forward strand.
ATTTAGCAGACTATCCACTAGGTAGCCTAAAGGAATTATTTTCTCTTTCCATCCCACATTTTCCCACCAAATATGATTGCATGGTACTGTTCGTTTTCTTGTCTTGTGAACTGACAGCATACAGTTTTCTTTGTATTGAAAGATATACCAAAAGTTTCCTGTCTTTTTTAAACCCATCACACTCGGACTTGAAACAGACAGATAATCAGCATGCCCCAACGCTCCCACAAAGTGACTTCAAAGTGACATCCAATTCCTTCCTCCTTGAATTTTAGGATCAACTGAATGTAGTATATAGTAATATTAAGTGGGCGATATATTTCCACCTTGTCTCACTCCCTTTTGTGTCGTGAATAAACTAGAATATTCATTCTTCCATACTGTTCTGATTTTCTGTCCATCAAAAATCTTTCATGTGTCAGTGGATTATTCCTGTGACTTAGCAGCTCGAATAATTTGTCATATTTAACTTTATCTGAAGCCTTGGACGCATCCGTTAAATATACACATAAATCTGTGTCGTTTTTAATATGACGAGAGATTGTTTCTAGAACACTCGTGCACATACAAGTTGAAAGACCAAAGTTGAACGCAAATTGTAACTCCGACGTTTGGAGCATATGCTAATCTTTTTCTACAAATATCGGTATCTCTTGCCTGTCAAATCGAGAAGTCTTACTCCCTAAAGATGCTCTATTTTTCATGGAGTTGCATGCTCGTGTTGATTCTCGTAACTATGTTTAATATTATGGTTTAATGTTACTACCTCTACCTTTCTATCATGATAGCGTTTGGTTACAGTCAGACCGGTGAGAAATATGTTATTTTCCATGTCAAGTATGTGTATATTTTTATGTTGGGAACGAGCAGGACTCGAACTGGGGACCTTTGGCACCTGTCGCCTAGGTGAAAGAACATCAACATTAATATTATTTTTTGTCTGATATGGAGCCATATGTTTGATCTCAGAGCATTTTTAGTGTTTACTTACAACCTTTGCATTCCATGTGTTGATCATATACCGAGAACTTTTTTGTATTCTAATTACTAGAAGTTTAACCTTCTGCTGAATTAACTCGTATTACTTATGTATACAACCATTCATGACCCTTGTTTCCCCCATCTATTATTGCAAAGATGTGATAAAAGAAATGTTGTGCAATGTCAACATGTTGCATTGCTTGCTGTGCGGAGTATACATAGAATTTCACTGTTAATATCAATGCCATTGATGATACAGCCTTCATGAGATTGAGTCGTACGTTTGCATGTGCCTCAATGCCATTATGCTTAAACCCACGGTATATACGGGAGTCATGGGTGGTGCGTTAGTGCATTGTGTATTATACTGCGTTGCATTCTGCGTCGAGTACGAAATACAATCTTACAAGTAATGATATCAGTATTAAATACACTTATTACACATAAAATTTCATCCTTACTATCATGCCCATTAATACTATCACTCTTTTAGATGGAGTCATATGTTTATTATGTGTCTTCAATGTTATGATCTTTGAATTCGCTTAGATATATGCCAGGTATGTTAGTGCTTGTATATGTTAAATGCATAGCGTGTTATATTACATTGCATTCTTCGTCAAGTGCGAAAAAATTCACAATTAGTGATATCGTACTTTAATACTACATACATCAATTCCACAAACTTTAAACCTCAGTTGCTTTTTTAAATCGAGTCGCACTCTCGTGCCTTCTGCCTTTTTACTGTGTCAATCGTATTATATGCATATAACAACTTCCTCCCTATAATGGTAGTGCTACGATGCTGCTCAAAAAAAAAAGTCCGAGTCCAATCATATGTCGTCTTCTAGTAAATGTACACCAATCAAAATATGAGAGTTAAATGGGATTTCGCATGCTCCAGATCTTTCAGTTGTACAAATGGAGTGAAACAAGGCGGACTTCAATGTCCAATACTTTTCAGTATTTACATTGATGAGCTTTTGTCAAGATTAAAAAAATCTGGCTTTGGGTGCTATATTGGTAATGTCTTTATGGGTACAGCAGCATATGCTGATGATTATACTTTAATGGCTCCAACACGCACTTCCTTGATGAAATTGTTGGACGTCTACATCAACTTCTCACATGAGCATAATGTTGTATTTAATCCAGACAAATCTAAAATGATAACATTTGGTAAAGATAACTTCTCAGCCTCTTTGCCCATTTATATGGAGTGTGAACAGATCAAGTGTGTTACTTCATTTCAGCATCTAGGTAATCTCATTGGTCCCAATGTGGAAGCAGAAAATATCAGACATTCTATCGAGATTTCAATATTGAAGTCAACCTAATTATATCTCAATTTTACCATATTTTGTCATCGACCAGATACAAATTATTCAAAAGTTACTGTATGCCACTGTATGGATGTCAGCTGTGAGACCTGTCTAGTAAATATGTTGAACTTTTCTACACGGCGTGGAGAAAGGCTGTCCGATTAGTTTGGAGACTTCCATATCAGTCCCACTGTAGCTTGCTAAACTTGATTTATGAAGATGCTGAGATAGAGGCGCAACTCCATATAAGCGTTTTCTGAGATTCTTTTGTAAAGTGTACCACAGCAATAATGTTACTGTACAAACTCTTGGTAAGATAGTTCTTCAGGGCAGCCGCTCTGCCGTTGGTAATTCTCTTAATCATATCCTATGTAAATACAATATTCTTAGATCAAAGTTGCCTTCGTATAATGTACACGATCTGCTTGTACTTGTTGACAATGCTGGAAACATACCAGCTGAAGTTTGTTCACTTGCCAATACCATCCGCGAGTTATGTGAAGTTAGGGATGGCAGCTGGCAGACTACTTTAACACAGAGGGAGTGCCATGACTTCGTTGACTTCCTGTGCACCAGTAAAAGTAGCTTTGTTATTGGAAGGTGTACATTATTTCGATGTTGAATGACCAGTGTTTTTTCTACTCTTTCACCTCTTTCTTTGTATCTTTATGATATATACAATACAGTGTACTATTATGTACGAATAAAGATATATATATATATAAATTATATATGCTTAGTCCGTGAAGTGAAATGTTACATGGTTTTCTATTGGAACCATTACTCTTATTATATGTTCCATACCAATGAATTATTATAACACACGTGTTATCTCATATGCGTATTGGAGAAGACACATGGTTGTTTTCCGGCTTTAAGTCTTCGGAGGCTCATGTTCTGCCGAACTTACCTGCAATAATTTTGTTTTCAAACGCTTTTTTCGTTTTCTTAATGTATTGAATTTTGAAGATGTGTTCTACGATACGTTTGCGTATTGTCTAACGATTGCTTTATTGACTAGCATCTTTTATGAGTGCACCATCCACCTAATTGTTACCAAAACATACAATCAGGTTATTTTGTCAAAAATAATGTCACTGGCTACATCAGATGGTTCGCCCTGTGTCTTTTGGTTTTGATCTTTGTGTTGTGTTTTCATTAAGTGTTTCGAGGTTTTTTCTTTGTGTTTCTACTTATTTTACATTTTTCATATATGTTGCTGATGACAGGTCATACTGTTGCTATGTACTTCTTCAAGTTGTCCAGGACCAAAATAGAAATACGTGTGATAGCTTTGACGTTACTTTTCCTTAAAATTTACAATTTGCATCTGCTTACAGCAATGAATACTGCAATTGGATTGTATAACCTTCATATATGTCAGCCACACCTCAATGCTCTCCTATCCAGTAACTTTGAATATAGCTTATCATCATCAGTTCTATTTTACTTATGATATTTTACTTCTCAATAGTCTGCAACAGATGATGTCGATTATATGTATATCTCTTAACACGCACATTCACCCCAATGCAGGTCCAGTCAAAGCGTTTTTAAGCAAGTGTTTCTCTGTTTATCACATCAGTGTTCGAAGTATCAAGTGTACCAGCAAACTAGATAAGCCGTTTCATGCTTGTCCAATCCGAAAATGTCGACATTATAACTCTATCGGACACATGATTGGACAATACTTATGCTAATGTGCTATAATTCACATAAGGCTTTCCTTTACTTTTGCCTTGCGATAGAACTATTGGGGGCTGCAATTTACGTTCAATATGATTTACACTATACAAGAGACAGGCTTTAGAATCCCGAGACAGTGAATGTACGTGGATTGAAATCCCTGAAAATGAACGAGTTCCTTTGAGAGTTTACTATTCCTCCTCCTTGCGATTCAACTATCAAAAAGATTAATTTTTAACTGTTTGGAAAATTCCATAAATAGTGGCTTAGAGATGAATCCTAAAATCCTCCTTGTCACTGGCGACTTTTAATATAGGCGTCAGCTGGGAAAATAAATACTCTGAAAATGCACTTGCTCTACGCGTTGTTATCCTTCTGACCAGGTACAATCTGTTCCAGCTTGTAAATGAGCCTACCCATTGCAATGAACTTTCTGTAGCCTTGGGGATGTACTTTTGGGTATGAGTTGATAATGTGCTCAAGATTTAGCGACATATTTTAGAATGTGAGTTGATAGGACTATCGACGTACTATAGAGTGTAGCTTTGCAGTATAGCTGAGGTTGTCACCAATTTTAAATTGTGAGTGTAAGATGTTGCTAAGATTTACCGGCATACTTTGGAGGGCGAGTTGATGACAGCCAAAATTCACCGAAATACCACAGATTAAAAGTGAGTCGTTGGTTTGACCATAGTGTACCAACAAACTACAGTTTGTGGATCTTTGTCATCATATGTATTAAGTACTTTGATTTTTCCCAGATTAGCAAGTTAATCCACAAACAAAACTTAATTGAGAGATTCACCACTAGTACTCGCACACGGACAACAGCTTGAAGGAGGACTCTACAACAAACATAATTGAGCTGACAGTGGGGCCATTACGATATAAAAGATAATATTTGCTAACTGTGAGACCATGAAAGTACAGCAATGGTAGCAGGATTAGCATCAGTCTGATTGATTTATGTGATGGCATCAGGCTTAGCTCAGCTGACTTCACTGTCGGCTGAGGTTATAGGATGGTCAATTATCCTCCGTTGGTCGTCCATCTATCTGTCCGTCTACAATTCTCCAAAACCGTCAGCCAAATTCACTGCAAACTTGGTAGGGATGTATTTTTTGCAAAGTCTTAAAAAATCCTCAGATAAGTTCTTTGAAGTTGCAAAGGAAGACTTCTGGGGACACCTAGACCTTAATTTGTTCAAGAGGTGGCACTGTAATTTTTCAGTTTTTTGCGTTTTTTGCTATTTTCGACTCCTCTTAAACCGTTCTTCATATTTTGCTGGCATCTAGTTTAAATGTTCACTGTAGAAGGATAAACAACTTGGTTGCTATGTGGTATCACTGTGGATCCCAAATTCTTGACGATTTTTTAAATTTGGGTATTATCGTTAACGCATGCATTCCTATTGTTTATCGTGCAAGTCAAAGGGAGTTGCTAAGGTAATGCATATTTTTACTTCTGGTTTATTTGTTTTTGTTTTTTAAGATTTTTTTATTGACAACAGAGGTACATATTCAACAGTATACAAAAATATTCATGTCAACGATTTCTTGTGATTACTCCATAAATAACCTTTTTGTAAACCAGTAGAACCAAAATATGATTTCTCTCCATTTACGTCTTTGGCTATTGATTTTATTATTTTTAATTGCCAAGTTATATTCTAATGTTCCCAAGTCTGTTATCACACCTTTAACATTTTCAATAGAAGGTCCACTATTGTTTACTTTACATGAATAAATATTTTTTTCCTACAACAAAAATTAATGACCATATTACATTGTGCTTATGTTTCACTCCCAATAAGATATCTCATTTTGAAAAGGTGATAGATATTTGTAATATATTTTTCAACCAGTTAAATACTTCTATCCAAAAATTCTGGGTTATGTTACAATCCCAGAATAAGTGAACTAATGTTACATTTGCTTCTTTACAAAAAGAACATGTCGGACTTTCTGCTATTTTCATTTTGTGCAATCTGTAATTGGTAAATATAATCCTATGTAAAAATTTAAACAGGAAAATCCTTATATTTGAAGATATTGTACATTGATAGATTTGACAAAAGCACTCACTCCAGTAATCATCATCAATTTCTACATTAAGCTCCTCCATCCATTTACTTTTCACATTACTTTGGCCTTTAACATCTATCTATTAACATCTGATAAATAAATTTAGACACCTTTCCTATGCAATGCATTTTTATTATCAACTAAGTTTTCCTTCTATTTTGATTAATTCTGGTTTCATTCAGAAGCTTTGTTTTCCATTCTTTTGGTATCGCATGAATTAAACTGTGGTATTTCAGAAAATTTGATTTAACATTTTGAAAATTTTCACAAAATTTATTGTAATTCAAAAAATTCCCATCTTTATTCATTATATCTGAAATAATTTCAATCCCATTTTCACACCATTCCTTGTAAAACACAGGTTTTCCTTGAATTTTAATAAATGAGTTGTACCATAAATACTGGGGGTTTTTTATGTCAGACTTATTTTCTGGCTCTACAAAATTGACTTTACACCATATAGTTACTATTTCTTTCAAGAATCAGCTCTGCATTTTATCAAATACTATGTGACAATCCTTAACATCAATATTACATTACCATATGTTTTCCCCTATATCTGGCAACTGCTGAAACACCAACTCTTTCCATTTATCTAAACATTCAGGGTTTGTTAATCTCTCCAATCATGCCAATTTTAAAGCATAGTTTTGAGACTGAATATGTATCATTTTCGAACCACCTTCATCACATGGCCTCACTAGGACATCTCTTTTAATCTTGTCCTTATTTGGATCATTCCAAATAAAATTATACAAAATATTTTCTATATTTTTGAAAAAATCACCTTTCTGTACCAAGTTTTTCTCTTGCCCTATTTCTTTATAATTGGGACTTGGTATAACTAACATCACATAAATAAGTTGAGATGAAGCAAATGTTTTATAATAGTAATCTTGCCATACAAAGATATGGTTCTTTGAGACCATATTTTGACTTGGTTTTTAACTCTTAGTATTATTGACTCATATTTAAACGCACAATGTCATCCCAATCGTGACTAATTAAAATGCCCAGCATTTTTACAGGTCCATCTGTCCACCTCATTTTTTGTTGTTGTATCCATCCTGAACCTTTGAACTTCCAATAGGCATAATTTCCGTCTTGTCATAGTTTACCTTCAACCCAGAGTATATTTCAAACAAGTCAAAATATTGCACCACTTCCAACAAACTTTGTGTAGTCGCTGCTATAGTTAAACAGGTATCATCGGCATACTGATTTATTTTATACTCTTTACTTCCAACTGTAATTCCTTGAATACTTTGGTTTTGTCTGATTCCAATTGCCAGAATTTCTGCACATAAAATGAAGATATACGGTGACAAAGGACAACTCTGGCGTACCCCTCTAGAAATTGAGAAGACCTTTGTTGCCCAGCCATTGTTAATTACTTGACTACTGACCTTTTTGTATAAAGTTGAAACCCATTTACATAATGATTCACCAAAGTTAAAAAACCTTAACATTGAATAGATAAATTTCCATTCCAAGAAATCAAAAGCCTTCTCAAAATCTATAAAGATTGCCAATGCTTCAATATTTTCCATATCAGCATGTTCTAGTATTTCTAATAGCCTCATAATATTTTCACCAATATATCTATTATGAAGAAAACCAGTTTGATCAGTATCAATAATATTCACCAAAACTTTCCGAACTCTATAAGCAACACTTTTTGAAATTATATTGTAATCAGTATTTAAGAGTGAGATTGGTCTCTAATTTTTTAAACAGAAGTGGATCTTTATCTTTCTTTTGTAAAAGGTTTATGACACCTTGTCTTTGACCTATTGACAATTCTCCATTTTGGTATGCAAAGTTTATTGCACCTCATAATAAGTTTTTTATATCTACCCGAAACATTTTATAAAATTCGACAGGTAGTCCGTCTGCACCTGGACTTTTATTATTGTTGAAAGTCTTTATTATTTAACTTAGTTCTGCTTCAGTTATACGGCCTTCACAACTTTCTTTTGCTTCGTTATTCAATTTTGGTATATTTTCTACATTTTTTAAAAGATCCAACATGTTGGTATCTGGAGAGCTCCTACTTTTATACAATTTTCTGTAAACATTTTCCTGTTCACTCAGTATTTTTTGTTTATCATTTGCAATTATTCCATTGGAGAGTCGCAACTGTCCTATTGTTTTATTGATAATTTTTTTTTCTCTAAATTAAAAAAGTATTTATTAGATTTTCCCCTTCTTTATACCACTTAGCCCTACATCTTATACATGCCCCCTTTGTTTTGTATTCAACCTCCCTATTTAGCTTTTGCTGTAATTCCTCTATTTTAAAGTTGAGATCCTCTTTTTCTGACATGCTCTGCTCCTGTAACTTTTTTTCAAGCAAACATAATTTTTCCTCTAAATTTTTAATTTCATTTACTCTCTTTCTCTTTTTACCTGATGCATATTTAATTGATTACCCTCTAATTTGACGTTTGACTGTTTCCCATAAAAGTGAAGGGTTTGCATCATGGTTTAATTCTTTTGTTTCTAATATTGTCTTTTTTACTAAATCAATATATTCCACATCATTTAATGAAGAACAGTTTAATTTCCAAAACCCCGGCCCACGGGCAACATCTTGAGCTGTAAATGACAATATTATTTTTGAATGGTCAGATCTAAAACCTGGCTTTATGTCACATGAGATAATAGAGCTTGACAATGCAAAAGAAACAAGGAAGAAGTCTAATGTACAATATATTGGATTTGGGTTATTGACATGCCAAGTGAATCGAAAATTTTCTGGGTTTTTGATCCTCCAGATATCTATGAGATCTGTTTCCTCCATCCAGGCTTTACGCACTTATTGTGATTTAATGTGAGTTTGCTCTCTCCCTCCACGTTTGTCTAGATCTAAATTCAATACTAAATTAAAATCACCTCCTATAATCCTATTGTCATTAGGAAGACTCTGAATAATGCCAAAATATTTTTAAAAAACTCAGGACAGTCCTCATTAGATGCATATATGTTACACCGAGTCAATCTCTTGTCACCTACTGTTACATCTGTAACCATTTTTAATCTATAACTGTACTGTGGATTTCCAAAGGAAATACCGATTTTAATAAAATACAAACCCTACGTGCATCATGTGTTCCATGTGAAAACTAGGTTGTGAATCCCCATTCTGCTCGCCAGAACTTTTCTATATCTTTTGTACAATGTACTTCTTGGAGCATTATAACCCCTGCATCCTGTTTATGAAAAAAATGGAACATCTCCCTCCTTTTTTATTTTCTCTTAATCCTCTCACATTAAGTGAAACAATTTCATTTTTTGTACCCATGTTTTATGCATGAAATAGTTACTAAATCTGAATAGATTTATATTATAATGAAAGTTCTCCCACAGGGTTGTAGCAATTAGATCTACACCACTTTTACTAACCAATTAACCAAACTCACCTATAAACACAATACACACATATCCAGTAGATAAATTATATATGCCTCTTAAACTGTTTCGCCCACTTGGCCGCATCCTGCCTTTACTTATGCAAATGGAAAGTCCTCTCGTCTGTATAATTTGAAGTACAAATATGATTATGTTACCATCTGTTGTCTTTTTCTTTACTATTAACAAAAAATAACTTGAACAAAGTGAAAAGGGAGCAAGAGGGGAAAAAAAAGAGAAAAAAACAAAAACAACCAAAAATCAGCACAGAGGGCAGCCTTGATTAGGATCAAGGGAACTCACCAGGAGAGGTTGTTAGGTACTGCTGCATTCTTTGGTAATTAATGCAAAACTGAACCCTTTTTGCCTGTTTGCAGAAAGAGGGGAGAAAAAAAGGAAAGAGAGGCAAGCACACAAAACAAAACACCCCTAGTGTCTGCACAATAAAACGTGGGCTATAATATATTTCCTGAACCTTTCATGTACAAAGCCTCCCATTCTACCTGAGGTAAAAAAAAAATGTACCTGTATTAAACACAACCTCACTACACACACTAAACCCCCCTCACACTGTGCAAGTTATCCAGCTCAAACCGTATCAACCTCAACACTGTATTTGTTGTATGCATACACATACACCACACATCACATATACAGATACTTGCCCATATTCATAATGTAAATAAATACACTCATTAATACTGCAGAATTGTGAATTAAGAGCCATGTGCAAATATACATACATATACACATATACATATATATATATATGTATGTATATATATATATATATACATACACACATACATACACGTACACACACACACATACATACACACATACACATGCGCAAACGTGCATATACACACTCATACACAGTCTGTAGACACATACACATACATGCATGCGCATACATCCATGGAAATATGTGAAGCGTATTGTCATTATTCACAGGAAAGTGGCTGAACAGGTAAGTTCAATGTGCATGCAAGTTTGGCTTATATGCACGCATCATATTCAGCTGGCCCTACTCGAGTAACTGACTCACATAGATTGGTCTGACCTGGTCACCCGTGCAGTTTGTAGGGGCTCACAATTTACTCTACGGCATGTGACCGAAGATTGTACCCACTGGTACAATCATACTTTACTCAGCTGTTCACTTTGGTCTGAAATAATAGTATTACCACAAGTAAAGTATATCTTCTAAATAAAAAAACTCCAACTAACATTGATCTTGACCATAGACTCCAACTGTCTGTTCAAAACAAGACGATGAATCTGCAGTATATTTGCAAAGAGTATACACACTCCTCATGCATTCATTTATCATAAGACCCAAGATCCCGTATCAGGACCTCTTACATACCAGTTGCTCATACACCTGTATAACCGTGCATACTTTAAACAGTTGTCTACCTGCAACAGTTTTGAAACCCCATAATTATTTATCACACAAAATATCATAAAGTCCTTTTCATCACTTTGTGATACTAAATGAAATAGGTGTAACTATATTCACTTGTGAACACAATGTCAATTACAATGTATGTGTAATTGAAAATTAATTTGCCTTAACTTAAAGAGTCCTATTTCATCCAAACACCAAATCACCAACAGTGGTCTGTCCAATTGTTGCCCCCAAAAAGGACTGGAATCACCAACTTAATTATTAGCAACTGACGACCAAAGTGATTCCAATCTCCCTGTGCTTACATACTTTCATGTGCTACTTAACAGTTTAACCATCTGTAGAATAGAGCAAGTCCCACGGGGTAGAGTTGTAATATCATCCCGCTATTGCAATGGTTTAAACATCCACCAATAGACCATAATAATACTGTGCAAACTGTCAAGTAGCTGAAAACAGTTCATCCAACTGTTAACCATATCTAATTCGGTAAACTTTCCCATCTTTGGCTTTAACCTTGACCTTTCCTTCCCATGTCCATGCACTGTCAACTCTTGGGTCTTTCCTCACACGGTTAAATAGTTGGTGTGTTTCTTTTGAAAGATCCTCCACTATGGTAATTCCTGAGCCTTTCAGCTTTTTTCTTTCCAAGATTGTTGAAGTCAAGTCATCTATCCTCAGAAAGACTACCAATATGGCCCTGTGATGGCCTTGTTTTTTCAGACTCACTCTATGGACCGCATAGATGTCTCTTGGCATGAAGATTAGATCCAGTTTATCTTGCAATATATCCAGTACCAGCTTTTTACTGTCTTCATTTCAGTTTTCCTCTATACCAAAGATTCTAATACCAGCTTTCCTGGTGTGCTGCTCATTCCTAACAGCATGTGACTTCGCATCTTTTGCAATACGTAATGCAGTCTCGCCATCCTCTACCCTCTACCCTCTCCGTAAGTCTATCAATATCCAACTTCAACTGTACATTCTCTGCCTCTAAATTCTGCATTCCTGCTTCTACATCCTCCATTCTTTCTTCAATTTTGTCATTAACAGTGTTACGCAATTCTCTTTTCATTTCTACTAACAGATCTCGTTTCATGTCTTCAAAAACACTGGCCATTTTGTCTTCCAGACTAGACATTTTATCCTCCAACTGCTTAGTATCCATTTCCTTTTCACTTTTTATTTCACTGTTGTCTGCTACACTTTCTTCAGTGTTTTCTAATAGACTGTCCTCTGTGCAACTTACAGACAGGTATTGCCTTAATCTTTTGTAGTCCAGCTCTGGTGATGGAGAGTGTCTTAGACGTTTTTTACTCGCAGCTGTTGCACCAGCTGTAGCACTCATCGATCTTCAGAATAACTATTATTCGATGTAAACAACTTTGACCTCTGTGACTTGCCTGCGCTGCTCTAAATAGTCCAAGGTAGGCATGCATATACACTTTCCGCTCCACTGCTCAAGGCCCAGAGACTTTCAAATAATTTTTCTTCAAAATTGTCATTTGCTTTTATTTTCCTGAATACTTGTCTGCAGAGTTTAAGTCTGTGGCACACAGCCCAACTGTGTTATTCCAAATTACCTATAAATAATTTCTATGCAGGTAGAATAGCTGAAGCCACCACTGCCACTTGTCACATATGGCCACACGTGTCATGTCCAGGCTATTTCCACTGAAGGTCTCTTCACTTTCAAAAAGTCCCAAAATGTAAACAAAATATAATGTAAAATCTCCTGGTGGGTTCCTGGGTGTCTAATTTACCTCATACTTGCTTCATGCCTTTTAATGCTTGAAGTATAACTCTGATTTTGATGGATTTTGAAGCAGAGTTGTGGAGGTAAATCTGCTGGTCTCTCCCGCCAGGTGGCGCCCCCCATATTTTTACTTCTTCAAAACCCGCAGCAAGGTCAAACTTGGTTAGTGATTCATAGATTGGTTACAATAATAGATTCCCATCTACCTGCACTAAGTACTCTTTATTTCTAAAATATTAGTAATAGCACAGGCAGCGGTCCGCATCTCGCAGGCGAGACTCTGGTTATTAAGACAACCGAATATGCAGTTGTGGCGGGATTTTGATATGCATGCCTCGTATTTGCTTAGCAGGTGCTGGGTCAGTTGAACACAGAAATGTCACAGTCTTGTTAAAATGTAATCGTATACAGCCAGAAGCATATGTCTTTATCATCAATACTGCAGCCAGACGCACCAACTAATATCGTGAACCCTTTATCAAAGACGGGAAATATCTAAAATTACCGCCATAGCATCATGATGAAATAAGGGACCAACACCGTCTCTGATTAATATATTATAACATTGTCTTCCCTCTTATAATTTCAGAAAATATTCCCTGAGGAAAAACTGGAATGCAGTGAATTAATGAACAATTAAAATTTCCATTGGTGACGGTCTCCTGATGAAATGAAATGAAATGAAATGAAATGAACTTTATTAGCTGCATCACAATTACATTTGCAATATTTTGCTATAGATACAGAGACACAATACAAGCACAAATAAATAAAACATCAAACACAAATACTCAATACCACAGTGAAAACTTGCATCTTGACAAGGAACTTAAGGCGTAAAGAATTGCCAATCTACAAAAAAACCAAAAACAAACAAAAACAAAAAAAAAACAAACAAACAAAAACAAACAAACAAACAAACAAAAAAACACTAAAATGCTCACCTTTTGTCAACAACGGCCAAGAAAAAAGTCATCACAGAAACAATTTTATCACTATCGTCTAAATTCATCATAAATTCAAATTTATCTGTGTCATTTAAATCAGAGAAGGAATGGAAAATATCATCTAAGGTGCTACATAAATTTTGACGTTCAGGATCGTAATTTTTGCAGGTTGTTATTAAGTGTATCTCATCTTCTATTTCATTGCAATTGTCACACAGTCTTTCTTCTAACGGGATCTTGTGGGGTCTTTTATGCCTACCAGTTTCAATCTTTAAATTATGGGCGCTTATTCTAAATCGAGTGAATTTTTTCTGTAATGAACGTTCCTTAATTAATGGTAGATATTTCTCCATTTCAAAGTTTCTTTTAAATTTTGTATAAGTTCTTAATTTTTTGTCTTCTCCGCAGTTATTTTCCATAGATTTCGCCCACTGAATATTGAATCTTCGTTTTAATCTTTTGTCCAAAATTTTGGAAGAAAATTCCTCAGCCTTATAGCCGATATTCTCCCACATTCTGTTGAAACCAAACATCTGGAATACATATCTTAATGACAATGTCCATTTAAATTTTCCCGTTTCAATGTTATCAACGTTACAAAGGAAGCAGTCATAAAGCAATGTATCGGGTCTCATGTGCACAATTCGTAACCGATTCTTACACATTTTTGGATATATTTTAAGTGCCAGGGGATATTCACCTAATTCACTGAGTACTGCTATATTCGTAGCTTTCTTGTGTACACCCAAACAGAAACGCAGGAAACTTAGATGTACTTTCTCGAAAGATGAATTTAGATAGCTGCTAATTTCGTTAACTGCTATATATTTATCAAATGGTAACTCATATGGTCCCCAAATTTCACAGGCATAGGTAAGAATCGGTGTTATCAGTTTATGAAACAAACTCAACAGAATAGGTAAACTTATGTTAGAATCAATGAATAATCGCTTAAGTCTGGATAAGGATCTCAATGCTTTATCACTAAGTGCTTTTATAGCTTTAGAAAAAGAACCATCCGTTTTGATTACTATTCCCAAATAGCAATAATCGTGTACAATTTCCAAAAGTTCGTTTCCTGAATAAAAGTTTCTTTTTAATTTTCTACCAGTCTTATTAAAGATCATTACTTTTGATTTCTGTATATTTACTGTCAAATTCCATGTCTTACAGTATTTGTTGAGTTTGTTCAGGCTATTTTGTAGACCACTTTTACTTTCAGATAAGATGATTAAATCGTCTGCATATAACAGACAATTTATACTTTTGTTATATAACTGTACCGGGCAGCAGTCGGGAGTAAAGATATCTGGTAAATCATTGATATATATGTTGAAAAGATGATGAATTCTCAGCTTTTGCAAAAATAGTCCTCCTTATTGCTAGCATGGTGCGCAATAATAGCATTGTAGTAGATTAAGAAAAAAAGAAAATATATTTTTTAGGCCATAAAGTACTTTCCTCTGTTTAATTCACGTCAACGTCGTGTTCAAACACTGCAGAAACCAAAGACTATACCATGCTGCACTGTTTTCTAGATTATACAATTTATGGGTAAGGTGTAGTAATAATATTGCTTATTTCTAAATTTCTTATTTCTTTTCATTTGTTTACTAGCAAATTATTAAAGAGGAAAATTTTCTGCCCATGACGTGCATGACAAGCTAACAATTATAAGTGTGTGATCTTTCTGGGATGATTTTATTTTACAAATTTTACATTTAATCTTTAATTTGAAAATATACTTAAGCTTTCTAAGATATGAGGCGCCATTTCCCTCCCCAACCCCCCGAAAAATAAATCATGTACTTATATATCTATTCGATGAAAAAAATATATTTAATTTGAATTGCAGATATTTTTATTGCAATTTAATATTGGTTACCACATATCTCCATCCTTACATGTAATGAGTAATGTTCAACTAAAAACAAAATGTGAAAGCGAGTATATATACACGTATATGCGGGAAGTAATCTTGTTATTCTCTTGATCTGCCCATTTGTGTTGTGAAAGGTACATTTAAAAAGGCTCACTCATTTAAGTTAACAAAATCGGATATTTATCTGCACCGTTGTAATAACTTTTAAGTTAAAGATATATATATATATATATATATATATATATATATATATATATATATATATATATATATATATATATATATATATATATATATATATATGACATGTCCATGCACATGAATGCGAGGCACAACAAACGATCCTTCATCTTCTTCTTCTTCTTCTTCTTCTTCTTCTACTTCTTCTTCTTCTTCTTCTTCTTCTTCTTCTTCTTCTTCTTCTTCTTCTTCTTCTTCTTTTTCCTGGCCGGGGGGGGGGGGAGGATGCTGACGCACCTGAAGCACCCTGGATCGGCGCCTGTGCTAATAACCGTCTAATGTATACACTTAGTTGAAATGGACCTTGAAAATTATTGGTCACTGATCGGGCACGGTGGATCAATTATCAGCTGAATATACTGGGACACAGTGAATCACATTGAGTTTAGTCTTGGTGTCGATGTATTCATTGAAGAACCCTTATTAGAAGGTATGGTTTCATATTTCAAATCAATGTGTTCTGGAATTGAAGTAAGCATCCTTTCCACTGTGCCTTGTGATTCATTATGCCGCAGGATTGGGCGCACGGGTTAGCCTTCAGCTTTTTCTTTAAACATATATATTTCATTACTTGTGGTGTGTATTAACGCTACGTTATGTAGCATGTCTTTAATGCTGGATAAGATAGATATCATATATGCATGGAACTTGATTACTGGCATCAAAAAGTAACGATATGGACTCAAACGATAAACTGAAATGAGTGTGCAACAGTGTATCGGTTTCCCCGACTGTTTGTGTTTCCTGTGACATAATCCTTATATAGGTGTTTCGATATTTGGAAGTTATTTATATGCCCTGATCTTTCAAGTTTGTATCATCCCCATGCATCTTTGCCTTTGTTTCTCAGTGTTTTAGTCATAGTTTCCATCCACTGTTTCTCTTGCTGATACGAAAGTCAGAGTGAATGACCACATGATATGGAAAAGAAATTACCGGCGAGCCCCCGCTATTCATTACCAATTTCGATGGGTCGATGAATTTGAAATCGACTTCCTGTAAAGATAGCGTCTCACTCGTTTACCAATGCAAATTACCCTAAAAGTGGACTTTGTCGTTCGATCGAAAATACCTGTTAGATCTGACAAACATTGATCTTCAAGTCACACTCAACATATTGACCAATAAAATCACCTTGCCCGTGAAACAAACCCCGGCCGAAAGGGTGAAACATTGAACGGCGACCGCACTCCCACTGAGCCAATGGTGCATCCGCATAAACAGTGGTGTAACGGTTAATACATGTCGTCCAAAAGACACAACTGTTTAGAACCATACAGGTCTGAACCCCAGAAGATTTATTTTTGTAAAAACTGAGGGCGACACCTAAAATACCTATGTCCAGGTACCACAAATACTCCACAAGACAGAAGAAGACAAGACGTGCTTCAACTAAAATCGAAGAATAAACCACTTTAAACCGAATGGACGTCTTCACAGATTAGAATTTAGCAACCTTGTAAATTGTTTTAATTGTCATTTATGGAATATTGTCAAAATTTAAGAACGCTGTACCAGGAAGGTGTTTTCTGGTGATGAAGTAACAATGCTTATGTGAAAGTCTGAATTTCAAAACAATTTATCATGTTTGGCTCCATAAAATTCTTACTGCATATCTTCTTGTTCTGCAAGTTCCATTTCATTTTCCCCCAGCTTTTGATTTATTTTTGCATCTTAATTAATAAAAAAGAACCTGTTTTAATTGTACACAGAAGGGTAAAATATGCCAGGCGTATTATACGTAGAAAGGTCATACGTGACAATGTGCCGGGAGTCTTTGTCATGTCATTCATTGTCACTACGCAATTAAATGATTAGCCCACATAAGTTCATATCAAAATAATGCCGCTAAAGGTCAATAAAATATGTCACATGAGTATTAGAGTTCCATTCCGATAACTCTTTGTACATGAAACGTACAAAAATGTATTGAAGAGAGCATTGTCGATTTTTGGTGTGTTCTACCTGTGTACCCAGATTTCGGAAATTAAAATGCTCGAGTGTCCGTCGTCTATTTTCCGTTTACATTACAAAAGTGTACAATTGTACATGGTTTGCCCTTTAGAAACAATTTGAAAAAATCTCTTAATTCATAAAAAAAATATGGCTCAGATCGAGGGTTACTTGAATTTAAATGATCTGGTTCCCATGTGGCCGAAGAATTTGCGCATTTTTTGCACAATCCGAGTTACGATAGATATCGCCGCTGTGTTGAATGTAAAATGGCAAAGTGATAATGGACAAGGACACTTTTGGGGTACCCTTATACCTTAATTTGTTCAATAGGCGGTGTTGCGTTTGTGTGTGTGTGTGTGTGTGTGTGTGTGTGTGTGTGTGTGTGTGTGTGTGTGTGTGTGTGTGTGTGTGTGAGTGTGTGTGTGTGTGTGTGTGTGTGTGTGTGTGTGTGTGTGTGTGTGTGTGTGTGTTTCGCTGCTTTCGACTTCACCAAAATCATCTCTCGGATTTTGCTGAAACTTGGTGTATATTTAGCTGGGGAAGGGTCAAACAAGGTTGTTCACTAAGCGCTGATGTACCGGATCCTCGATTTTCAATCGGGTACTTGTCTGTTGCTGCATACATTCCTATTGATTACAATGTGAGACAATGGGGATTACAACGGTAATTCAGATTGTCGACAAGTTCAAAACCGTCAGCAAAATTCATTACAAGCTTGGTGGTGATGTACCTTAGCTGGGGGTCGAACCTATTATGAGTTGAATGTCAAGGTCAACGGAGGACGGGTTGTTTATCCAGCCCTCTTGTTTTACTTCAGCCAACCGTCGCTAAATCTTTTTCAACACCAGACCGCGTTGCGAACTTTTCTGAACTGATCGGAAGGAAATTCTGAACAATCTTCCAAAATCACGCTACTTATTTCTTTCAAATCAGTCACAGGTACACGGCTTACAAACGAGTTAATAAGTTATCAGATGACGGGTAATTTATATTTTGTGAATTTATGAGTGCTTCTGCTGTCACGTTGTAGGACCTGGGTCATTTTTGTGGTCGATTCCGCGTTTACCATTGTCCCTAAAATCACTGGCCACACTGATTACCATTTCAAATTACTTATGAGGTTAGTTGTGTTGTCCTGATCACATGTTAACACATAAAGTACAATTGAAATCCATCAACATTAAAAATGATGTTCGAATTGCAAATTGTGCATTAAATTATAAACATCTACTGTGTTGCCACACCCAGAGCATCTTTTCAATGTCACCCAATATATTGAGCACCGTACAGTTTTTTCATTGCATGTGTGCGTGTTTTTTGCAATGAATTATGTTTAAATCATACATGTAGCTATTGTATTCGGCAGACAGTGCTATGAAATGAGATTTCAAATCAGCTGGGGAAGCCCAACTAATACAAATTTTATGAACCACCGAAGACAGAAAATGAATTTTGTGTGCATTCACTGAAATTTCAACACCCATAAATCCGACACGAACACCTATCCAGTCCGCAAACCAAGGAAAACCTGAGGTTGGTGCTTCACTGAAAATGTTCAGAGGACACCACATATGAAATTTCGCCCTTGTGTCGTGAACATGTATTTGCAAAATAGTAATGTATACATAAGACGATAGGTAGCCAGAAAATAGTTTCCAAATAAAAGTACACACATTGTTATGTAACCTCTGTTGAATACTTATCCCCGTGAGGGTTGTCAACATTGCACGGATGTCCAGTTTTCTTCTTTTTTGGGGGGGTTGTTTTTTTGTTTTTTTGTTTTGTTTTTTTTGTTTTTTTTTGTTTTGTTTTGCTTTTTTAAGTGTGTGTGTGTGTGTGTGTGTGTGTGTGTGTGTGTTAAAATTCGCCTTCTCGCACCTTGTTATTTCAAGTGGATATCCCAGACAGTTTACAGTTGTCATAGCGTGGTAAAAAGTATTGATCAGCATGACTTGTACGTGAACCGTGACTCAGAATTGATCAAGTATTTGCGCTCAAGGGGTCATGTAACATAAGGAAAACTAACAAACAAAAGACATGGCTATGCTTCCTTGATATCTCGAAGGCATTTGATACGGTTAATAGGGAACGCCCCTTCCTAATGTTATGGAAAAAAAGGGAGTTTAAGGAAAAGCATGGCGTTTGACAAAACTACTTTATGACAAAGTGGAAAGAAAGGTAATATTTGGCCCCTTAGACAGTTCATGGTTTGATGTATTTAATGGGGTAAAGCTTGGATGCATTCTGTCTCCTACGCTGTTTTCTCTAGTAATATTAGATATGGTTGATGTGATTGAAGGAAAAAATCTTGGGGTGCCCTATGGACACGGACATATCCTGTGCCTTTTATATGCCGACGATATTGTAATAACTGCAGACAGCGAAGACCAATTAATTTGTATGTTAAATATTGCACATGTGTTTGTAGAAAAATGGGGGATGACGTTTAATGCCAACAAATCTAAAGTCATGGTAGTGGGTAAGCGTGTAGATTTTAAAAAAAAATGGAAACTTGGAGATGTGTATATATCTGAATGTAAATCGTATAAATATTTGGGCATTTTGATCTCGAATTCTCTAACAGACACGGCACACGTGAAAGATATAGTAGCAACAAAAGGTTCTCGTTTACGAGGCTACTTATGCAGTATACTGTCTTCTCATAATAATGTTACTCGTATTGGCTTCGGAAATATCATATGGAAAAGTATTATTCTTCCGTCACTTACTCATGGCGGTGCAGTGTGGTTATGCAATACTAAAGAGTCTGAGGCTTCTCTGAAGTCCATTCAATACAACATAGCCAAAACAATACTTCAGGTCAACTCTTCACCTGCAGCAGTGGCTACCCTTTGTGAACTAGGATGCCCCCCCCCCCAAAAAAAAAAACTGATTCTGGATCGCATTAGGATAAAATACTTTCACAGAATGAAATTTGAGATGCCAAACACACAGCTATGTGAGCAAATTTTTGACACTCTTTTGCAAAGAAATGATGACAAACCTGCAAAGATTTGGCCACATGTTGACGAAATTAAGAAGGTCTTTAATAACGTGGCCATGAGCCGTGCCCTGGAATCAAGGAATCCGGAATGGCTGGGATGCTTATTAAAATTATCGTTAGAAGCATATAAATTAGACTTTTTCCAGGAAATAGACTTGAAAAAGTCTTTAAGATGCTGTCAAATGTTTAAACGGTCCTCTGTCAGTGAAACTTATCTGTTTAATGTAAATAACTTTGCCAGTGCACGATTAAAATTTTTGGTCCGCACTGTGTGTCTGGGTGTCGGGGAAGATCTGGAAAGATGGGGTTTATCATACGGAAGAGGTCCTTTATGTAAAGATGGTAGAGAAGATTTATCACGTTTTCTATTTGTCTGCCCAGCACTAAATGATATCAGGTTACAGGCTTATAGAAATTCAACTCTCTGAATGAGAATTGTAATCAGGCATGGCAGCGTTTTTCCGCCACCTCGCTGAAAAATAAGGTATGTTGGTTCCTTGGCTAGCACGCATATGATCTTGGACAGGACATTGGTGAATTATTTGACCAAACATGTAAAACATATTTGGTTGAGGCTAGCATAACAGGAGACAGTCACTTAATGACTTCTCGGAATGACAGATTGTATGATCGTTCTACTTGTACCTCTTGTAAATAGACCTCCTCCAATGTATTATATATTATTTTGTAGGGAAGTTCGGTAACGCCACAAAATAACTCGTGATGATGTTCTCTTAACTTAAACTTACAGATGGGGTCAAACCAACCGAGCCAGGGTACGCTGCGGCGTACTTGTTACGTCTGCGCGGCTTTGCCCCCCCCCCCGTCACTATGCGGAGGGTCCCCCAGGTACAAACCCACATCTCCTGGAGTATGTAACAGTGGTGAATCGAAAATCTTGTAACTGACTTGTACATTCATACTGTGGTTATACCTGATGTTTTTCTTAATAATGACGCTGGAAGCTATATGTTCTGCATTGTATATGTAACATGTATAATGCACATGTTTCGTATACAACGCTCTCTAGAGTTTTGTGCCAATGAGTGGTTTATCTCTAGTTTTGGTACGGAGAACATAAATTATTACTTATAGATACTATACTTATTTTAACATACGACGATTATTTGATTGATAATAAGGATGCCTAATTATTTATATATATTTTGGACGCATCATGGAATTTCCCCCGTTCCGTTGGTGCCCCCGCTGTAAAGGGGAAGTTTTCCTAACAAATTATTATTATTATTATTATTATTATTATTATTATTATTATTATTATTATTATTATTATTATTATTATTATTATTATTATTATTATTATTATTATTATTATTATTATTATTATTATTATTATTGTCTTACACAGGTCCGTCACGAGCAGGTACCTGTGGCAGTGCATTCGTCGGTACGGCCGTGCAGCATGTCATTGTTAATCACGGATAGGCGCCTAGACACATGTTTTAATTATGATTTATTTATTTTTAACTTGAATGTTAAAAACTTGAAATAAT
Organism: Hermodice carunculata; assembly: GCA_964020975.1. Taxonomy (NCBI): domain Eukaryota; kingdom Metazoa; phylum Annelida; class Polychaeta; order Eunicida; family Amphinomidae; genus Hermodice; species Hermodice carunculata. The sequence continues at coordinate 49,243,375 of OZ026613.1, forward strand.
GTATTTTTTCATGAGGTATGATAATTGTGCTACCTTTTTTTTTTTTTTTTTTTTTTTGATAACATTTTCACACATTTTCTTCATAAGAGCACAGACAAATAAGTGCTTGTACAGTTTCTGTCTTAGACGTGACAAGGATCAAAGTCAATATATCTGTTCACTTTGGAGCAAAAGTTCTGTACATAGTTTGATGCGACCAGAACGTTTCTGGGGGTTGTCACTTTATGAACTTGTCGAACCCAGACACTTTTTGCGAATAAGTTAGAGTATTGAAGCTTAATGTATGAAATTAAGACTACAGATAACACCATATGCATAACATACAACGTGTACAAACAAATACTGTGCCCAAATATATTATCTTTGAGATGGCCCCCGATTTTTCGGCAGACGTTAATTTTGCATGGAGATGGCATCTGATTTATTTATTTATTTATCGTGTTGTTCTCGCACATAGGCAGCCTGAAGTAGCAGCCAACAGAGCGGAGGCTATTTTAGTTTTTGTGTGAAAGATTTGAAACTGATTTTTTGGATGATGTGCAATCGGGCGAATATAAAATCCTATGAGATACAATTTAGTCATGGTAAGTTACTTTAATCTTTCGATACATAGAACATCTTTGATACAGAAATAGCCATAATAGATTTCTATTGTAGACCTTTGCCGTATGACATGGGTCAAGTGAGTGGTTTAAAGTCGGTGATCAAAAGGAAATGCTTTAGTCTAGTACATACATGGAGGGGAAGGCGGATTCTATCCAAACTACAACACGTCCCGACAACCCAACAAACTATAAATCAATGAATCGGAATATTTCACTCGGATTCATCTGGTACTTGTTTTAGAATGGAGTAAGAGACACATCATGGTGCAACATGAATTTGTTTATTCATAATACTTGTTTGTTAAAATCCATAATATTGCACTTACTTATCTTTAATTTACGATCTATTGATTCTTCCTTGTTCTAGATAGCCGGGCTTCAGACCTGTCAATCGCTCAAATATATGTGCATTGAGTTTTGTTTACACTTCCCGATATTCAACTATGAAACACGATTGTCCCTTAATACATCGTCGTTTTCTACTAAAACAAGCAGCTTAGCAAAACTCGATTTAGATTAAAACTAAAGTACAGAAAACCATTAAGGGGGGATCCCTCTCTCACAAGTCTTTTTCGCTATCCATATGAAACAAAGATATAACTTAATCTTCAATTATTGGCCACAAGTTTTCATATCAGTATACTGATACTTTCCATACATAGAATAGGAATTGGTGGTTATTCAACGTCACAAGCATGGCCGGCGCCCCAATCATGTACATACATTAAGTACAAATTGGTGGCTATTCAAGTTAACAACTAACTACGAGTAGTTCCTCGCTTTAAATTTAGCAAAAAGCATAGCAATACACCTAATTTTTGCGAATCTAAAAGGCTCCACAATTCATATCCTCATCAAAAAAAAAAAAAAAAAAATCTGGATGTTGAGGTTACTTACCTTACTGTATCATTGCTGTGTTTAAACATGAGTTTCTTGTGCAAAAACACGTCCCCATCTGTGACATGCAAATTCGAATTAAGAGCATCCTGACTTCGAATAAACGCAGTAAGTCGGATCGCGTGCTCAGCGCCTCATGGCCGATAAAAATATATGCAAATTGAATGATAACAGACTGTTAACATGCTCAATGGACGTACCTGGGGTCTGGTAAATTACGTTTTGAACAACACTTTTCCCACAGTGCGCCTGCATCTCCTACGGAAAGGCATCTTCTTGTTCAGGCAGTACTTGCGCGCTCTGCTTCCTGGCTCGTTGCATTAGTCAATGCCTTCTCTTGTTTTCTGTGTCTTAAAAAAAGACGTTTTGAATGGGTGCTTCAAATGAACAAAACTTGAAACATAATCCATAGGGCAACAGCATATAAATTTGGGATGATTGCAAAGAAAAAACTGAAAGTGCTGACGCGAGCGATTTCTGACAAGTAATGCACAGAAAATGCGAGGACAACATGAAAAATGTATTTTTGTGTTTCCTTGAATATCATGAACTACATTTCGACAATGGTTCAATACGCTGCTACATGTCAATAGGTACTGACTACCACACAGCACAATAAAATCAGTTCGAGTGCATCTGCAGTGAGAAGTTATAGAAATCAACTCTGGTAAATTGTAATCCCTTGCCTAAAGGTTGAAAAGATGTTGGGCCCCATTATTTTGGAAATTAAAGTGGTGGTGTGGAACTCGTATGCGTGTACTCTGCCCAATACCAATATATTCAGAGGAGTCTGACAATAAATACAACTTTCTGTTTTAATGGATTTCTCAAGCATCAACTTTACAACTTGTGAACAGTGTCTTGTTATTTTTTCTGGTAGTTGTATATCCTTATAGTGTTGAATAGAACTTGTACATTTCTAATCAAAAGTATTTTCCATATTTGATTATGAAAATTAATTGTCAGGTTATAAGGTTCAGTTTCGTAGCACGGATTTTACTTTGTTCTCAAAATTACGATAGCTTTCCTCAGTTTGATTTTTATTTTGATAGACGTGTGTGTGTTTAATTTTATCAGCATAAATAAACTACATGGCGTGTGTTGGTTTAAACATATCTTATTGTTAAACAATTGGCCAACGGGCTCACCAGCCTATATGGAGGCATTTTTGTACATAGACACCAGCCAACATGGAGAGTTCGAAACACCAGTGCACAGATAGACAACAAACAGAGCCACAATTAGGAACAACAAAGACGGAATGCAACGGTGTGTGAAGAGAACACACTTCACCAAATTCTTGCACAAAATCATATATAAACCTTCCAGAACGCTTACAATATTTATGAACTACTTCAAAAATGTCTTCTTTTCTACTTTTTATAATCCCACTTCTTTCGATTCTAAACAGTAAGGTTTTCATGTTGAATTTTCCAAACGATATTATTGTAGATTATAACTCGTTCCTCAGTAGAACATACCCGTGTATTCATAAAAACTCGTTCATTTAAATATATAATATTGTACTAACTTATCTTTACTTAATGTTTTTTTATTTTTCTTTATTCTAGATAGCCGGGCTTCAAACCAGTCAATCGCTCAAATATATGTACATTGTGTTTTTGTTCACACTTCCCGATATTCAACTATGAAACAGCATTGTCCCTTAATACTTGGCCGTTTTACAATAAAACAAGCGGCTTCAAAACGTGGTTAACATTTTCCCAGTTAGCTTCGCAAGAACATGACGGATACTCGACAACACCTATTTTGTAGAGATCACTATTCTGTTGGCTGCAGCCTGTCTGCATTTTAGCATGAATAACAGCAATTTTTCTTCTCCAGTATACTACAATTCGTTACTTTTGGTTTTGGTTTCTTCAAATCCTGTTTTAACTCATCTGCATGGTCAATACCTTTAACATGTCGAGGTAATAAATTTTATTCCCGGATAGCTGGTGGGAAAAAAGGAGTAGAGAACGTAATTTTCTTAGCACCAAAAGTTCTTATGTTTTAGTTTGACCTGAGACCGTTCCAGGCAAGAGATACATTCAGGTATGGTGGATCAATTCCGTGAATACTTTATAACACAAGTACCAGTTGTTATTTTCTCCTACACTCATTTACTTTTTCCCAGCCTGTCTTTGAAAATTGTTTGATGACCTGTGTTGGCAAATACTCCCCAGGCTGCAGCTAGCTGGACATCCCTACCAGCTTTTGTGCATCTATCCCAGGCCACGATGGAGTACTCCAAACAAGGAAGTACAAAGAAAAAATAGAGACGTTCATAACACTTTCTATTCAAGTGGTACTGTAGATGTTATAAAACACTATTATATATATTTTTTTTATTTTGCAATAATATGGTCAACATGAGTTGACCAGGAGGGATATGAAGATAACTAAAAGACCAATGTGTTTGTGGACAATAATATTTCCAAGACTATTATTATTAAAGATAGTTTGGTCCAGTCTTCAGGATGATCGTTTTGCTCACTACCGTTGATTTAGTTTTGGTAGGGTTGAAGTAAACAAGCCACTGGTCTAACCATGGTGATATTGATTCAAAATCACGATTTATAAGCTTAGCTGCTCCAGTAGGATTGTTAGCTGCCATGTGTAAGGTGGTGTAGTCAGCATAAGGACGTATTCAGATTTAACAGTATTGTTAACACACACAGAAAACCAATATGGACCCAGTATGCAAAATTAACTTTTTGACAAGTATCATTTTCAAGCTACAAGTACTAATGTACATTAAATGGGAGACTCAAATTAAGATTGTGCATGGCCACAATCAAACAAACCACCCTCAATTTATGAGAATCTTTAATTGTTCTAACGCTATTTAAGTACCATTGCCCGTTCATGCATTACCTAAACTTTGTGTGAGTTTTATTAAACAAATTTTGAGCTGAAACAAACTGCTGCTATCACACATACATTTCCGCGTATTCCAAGCTCCGAAACGTGCTTTTATAGTCAGGCCCTGACCACTGAAGATCTGTTATTGTCTTCCCACCTGATTTGGCCTTTTTCGAAAACTATCTGTTGAACATAAGATAAAGTATAATAACAAAATTCTTCAGTGTTTATATCTTTATATTTTATTGGTAGATAGTCACAAGTTCTACTTTTAAAATATATTGTTGATAGATTTCTTCTTGTCAGGCTTTGCCCTCTGTCTTACTTGCGGGCCAGTGGCTTTTGGTGCATAGTATGGAGCGTGTTGTGGTAGGGGCATAGGTGTGAAAACGTTGAAATGCAGATCATTTATGCAGTCACGGAAGTGCATTCGTGGCCTAAAAAACAAAAAACAAAAACAAAACAAAAACAAAAGCAGATTTTGTATAATCTTTATTTGCTGAAGACATTCCTAAGCAGACGTAGGACTCCTTTTATATTGTCGCCCAATATTTACATCACTTTCTGCTGTATACATTACATATAAATTGGAACAGGTTTATGGGGAATATGACGAAGCGTCTCTCTCTCTCTCTCTCTCTCTCTCTCTCTCTCTCTCTCTCTCTCTCTCTCTCTCTCTCTCTCTCTCTCTTCTCTCTCTCTCTCTCTCTCTCTCTCTCTCTCTCTCTCTCTCTCTCTCTCTCGGTTGCTGTTTGTGGCCATAAATATGTCAACCATATCAGCTAAGAAAACATGATCGTAGCGTCAGCGGGCCTTCAAATGCCTTATAGTTGTATCGTGCAGAGATCAAACTTCTTCTTCTTCTTTTTCTTCTTCTTTTTCTTCTTCTTCTTCTTCTTCTTCTTCTTCTTCTTCTTCTTCGACAAGTGTGAATGTAAACAAGATCAACATGAGCTTAATTCTGATAAAATGAAGAGATCAATCAATCTACCTTAACATATACCGTAAACACACTCAGGGAAGGACATACTTATGCCCCAATTGTGAAATCAGATATATATCTGTGGGTCATTTTTTTATATTGTAGAAACGTATGGAGCTGTAGACAACCAATTATTTTTTACATAATTCAATTGAAAAGTGATTTTTTAAGTTTTAATACCCTGCGCAAGAGACAGTAATGCAATGGAATATTCATGTGTATGATATATTTGGTGAAGCTCAATCCTATTACTTTCGAAGGTACATGACAATTCAGTTACAAGGAATCCGAATTGACCTAGGTGACAGTGAACCAAAATTCTGCTGACAAACGCGATAGTCACTAATGAAAACTTGTCACGAAATCACGTGAGGTTCGGAGCTTCATGAGCTGGTGCTCCTGTATGAGCTTTTTTGCACGAAATGTAAGGCAAATTAAGTCAGCAGACAGTACAATATTGTTAAGCAGTCTTCGTGGGGACTCATAAATGCTCGAATTACCTGTCACGGTACACGGCAGAAACCTTTTTAGATTAATAAAACACATAACAGACGAGCTTCACAAATAGCCCAACAAAACAAAGAATTTGAAGTACTATAAAACACAGTGGAAGTCCGCCTTAAAACCATCTCAAACACCCAAGACGGTACATCATTAAACCATAAAAATGTAATATTTAGATAGTTAGGCCTACTTTAACAAACTTTTTTGAAGTAGAAAATCCGAGACTCGATTTTTCATTTACAGTTTAATGATAAATGTGCTTCAAGTCCAAAATATTTATGAGCGAAGCTGGGAGAGTTGATTTGAATCCAAGTACCTTTGATAATCTTGACAGGAACTTCTACAAACTAAATGTCGAAGTGAAGAGAATTCACATCATTCACGGAGCGTTTGTCTCGTTAACCACCTTTCAAATTTGGAGTGTTGCTTGCATACTGGTTATTTGTAGTGGGTCTGCAAGTCAAGCCTCTAATATCAAAAATGGCATATATCAACGCATTTGTCATCATGTCATATTGGCGATGGGATTTTTTCTTTTTCTTCGTTTCTTTGTTTTGTTTTGGTTTGTTTGTTTGTTTTTTCTTTGTTCTTTTTTATTTTTGTTTTTGTATGTTTGTTATTTTGCATAAAAATCGTAGCTACACAGATCCATTTTTCTCCTGGAATAAGGCAAATGAAGCTCAGTGGATCTAGATTCAAATCTGACAAAGAGGATCAAATCCAACAAGATTTATTCCAAACGGAATTAAACCCGACCAGAAATTTATCCACTTGGGATAAAATCGAGCCTGAAGTAAACACAACTTGACGGTAATGAATGTCTGTGAGTTGGTCTTCCGCGCTATAACAGTGGTTTTTGCACTTTACTTTAGATGTATTTTATTCAGTATATGCATTGCACTGAAAACAATTGGGTAGAGGGCAAACTTTGAAAGCCTATGTCAACACATTTTGCTAAGGGAGGCAAATAGACACAGGACGAAAGAGATTTAAACAGCACGAATAAGTAAATGATAAGAACAATGACATGTGTGGAGAGATATAAAGAACAGTGTCAAATTTAACTTTTAGAGCACTAAGGTTCTTTGAAAAAGAGGACAGCACTTGGTATGATTGCTGAATAAACATAGGACAACAAACACACAGGGCAGTGGAAGAAAGAGAAGCAGTAGTCCGTTAGCTTTCCAAAAATGTACAGTTTGTGTTAGTTTTTATTCATATTTATTGTTTTGTTGTAGAATCTTTACAAGCACGCTCAAAATATTGTATTGTATTGTATTTTTATTTGCTGAAAATCATACATACATGAGAATACATATTGCACCAGAAAAAGACTCATACATCGAAATAAGGAAAAGAGTGTTATATAACTAAGACAGGTTTAACGGAAGCAAGATTTTCAGCTGGAGGAATAAAACCCCTTCGGGCTTATATTCCCTCCACGCTGAGACAGCACTGATTACATATAAAGTATACAATAATTACTGGAATGAGGAGAAGTACACAAGTTTCTTAAACTAATCCAAATACATGTCAGTTATTGTTGATCCAGAACAAAAAAAATTAAGGCGCTTTTTGAACAGATGTATTGAAGTAACATTTTTAATATGAATGGGCACAGATTTCCATATGTGCGGTCCATGAGATATTATCGAAAACTTCCCAACATTAGGCCTAACTTGCTGTTTATAAAAGTCTTGTGTTTGTCTAGTATTATAATTATGGACACTTGAAACTTCAGGAAAGAGGATTCTGAACACAGTAGGAACGAGATAATATTTAACTTTATACATGAGCAAGCTTGCAAGATAGGTATCCAAACTTTGAAATTTCAATAATTTAAATTTGTGGAATAGAGGATCAGTGTGTGAATTAAAGCCTGAAAATGTAATGATCCGTAATATCTTTTTCTGAAGTTTAGCAATCTTATCTATTGTACTAGGATATGTAATGGCCCATGAAGTATAACAGTATGTGAAATATGGATACACCAAAGCATAATACAATTTAATTAAAACATTGATTCCAAATTCGTGTCTGATCTTCTTGAAGATCCCAATTATCTTACTTACCTTTTTAGAAATATAATGAATGTGTTCTTTCCAGTTTAGATCTTTGTCAAACCAAAAAACTAAAATTTGAATGTTTCAACTTAAAGTAACTTTTTGTCATTTATTTCAATAGCAAAATCGTGCGATTTTTTTATATTATTGCGAGAGCGAAAAATCATATAATTAGTTTTATCGATGCTTACAGACAATTTATTTGTATGAAACCAATGAATAACATCTTGTAGAGTGTTATTTATTTTATGCTTTAGAGCATCAACATCTCTATCACTGAATAATAAACTTGTGTCATCTGCAAATAATAGACATAACATATCCTGAGACACAAAGCCTAGGTCATTAACATATACGAGGAATAACAAGGGTCCTAAGATGGACCCTGGAGGAACACCACACTTAATAGATAATATGTCAGAATCTTCATTCAAATAATGTACATACTGAGACTTATTAGATAGATAACTAGTAAACCAATTCAGAGCTAAACCAGGTATGCCATAAAATGATAATTTTTGACATAAGATAGTATGATCGACAGTATCAAAGGCCTTAGAGAGGTCAAGAAAGACACCAATGGTGTGTTCTTTTCTCTCCAGGGCCTCAGATATTTTATACGAGAGATAGCTTACAGCATATTCTGTACTATACTTATTGCGAAATCCAAATTGGTAGTCATATAAGATATCAAATCTGTCAAGATAATCAGTTAATTGGTTGTGAACAACTTTTTCAAATATTTTTGACAGAGAAGGAAGGACAGAAATTGGTCTATAGTTATTGAATGTTTCCTCATTACCTTTTTTAAAAATGGGAGTTACTCTAGCAAGTTTCAAAGTTTCGGGAAAGATGCCAATTTGGAGAGATAAGTTAATAATATGGGTAAGTGGAGAGACTATTTCACTTGACACAAATTTTAGAACCTTTGGATGTATATTTTCCCAACCTGGGCTGGAATCTTTTAGATTCTTTATAATGATATTTATATCTTGCTCAATGATTGGAGAGAAATAAAAGAGTTAAAATAATTGTCTTGCAAGTATGAGTCACGATTTATAGGGGTTGCAGGTATTTTATTAGCTAATGATTGGCCAACATTCACAAAGTAGGAATTAAGGTTGTTCACTATGTCTTTTGGCTCAGTTATGATTTTGTCATTACTTATAAATCTGTTTGCAATTTGTGACCTTTTTTGTTTACTAATAACAGTGTTTATAAGTTTCCAGACCCTAGATAAATTTGATTTATTGTGTTGATTTACATCAGAGTAATATTTTTTCTCCGTTATACGTAAGATGTGGTTTACTCGATTACGATAGCTATTGTATTTTTCATTATTTTTTACAGTTGGTGAATGGATCTTTTTTCTATATAACTTGTTTTTTCTATCAATGGATTTGATAATCCCAGGTGTTAACCATGGCTTGTTTAGCTTGTATCTGGAGTTTATTGTTCGAAGGGGAATGGTCTCTGTGTAAACATTTTGAATATTTTGAACAAAAAGAGACATTGCAATATCAGCATCTGTTTTATCGTATATGTTTGTTTATCCAGTCATAAGAACTTATTGCACGTTTAAAATGATTAAGGGAGCTAAGATTAATGACATGCTTCTTATTTTGAATATGATTGGTTATAATTTTTTTATTTGAATTTATGTGAAAAACAGGTAGGTGATCAGATATATCACTGTAAAGAATACCACTTATTCGTTCAGAGTTATCTGTAATTGCATTAGTAAAGATATTGTCTATAAGAGTAGCAGAGTTTTCTGTTATTCTTGTTGGTCTGTTAATGCAAGGAAGAAATAAGTTACCATATAGATTTTCTATAAAGTCTGAAGAAGAGGGATGTTTGTCTATATTTAGGAGATAGACATTAAAGTCACCAAGAATGTAACATGGTTTATTTTCTTGTTTAATTTTTTCGTTGAAATCAATTAAATTTGTACCAGGGGGTCGATAAACAACAGCAACTATTATATTAGATTCATCATGGATGTTGTGTATTTCAATAAAAAGAGCTTCATTTGAAATAGATAAGTCATCTCTCTTTGTGCACTGAATATTTGTGTCAAGAAATAATGAACCTCCACCTCCATCCTTATTAGTTCTGTATTTTTTTTTTCATGATTGTAGTTCTCCAAATTACATATGTCTTCATTAGTGTCTTTTAACCAAGTTTCACTTACAGCTATAACATCAAATCTTAAGTTTAGTGTCTCAAGAAAAGTTTCAAGTTCATTAATGTGAGCTGGTAAACTCCTAACATTCAGATGGAGAAAGGATAAGGAGGATGACAGGTCTAAAGAGTTTATTTTTGAGTTAAAGGTATCAGATGTATAGTATTGGCTATTACTAAAAGAGTTAGCAAAACTAGTCTGACCAAAAAAGTGAAAATCTGGGTCAATGTCAAAAATATGAACCATATTTTTGCCGTCATAATTTCAAATGGAACAAAGATTTTATCGTTTAACTTATTAAAATCAATGTTTGGAACGGAGAAGCAGAACTCAGAAATACTGTTTAAAAAGTCATCATTATCTTCAATATGATTAAAAGGAAGTTCAGACTGTAGACATAGAGGACATATCAAAGATAATGTTTCACCTTGATTGGTATATATACATTGCTCATGAAACTTACGACAACAGACTGAACATTTACTTTGATTTACACCTCTGAAAGCCATACTCTTGCTACATATTTGACAATTCACCATAGGTCACTAAGTAATAGTAGAAAGATAAATACATATTTGATTCACATCAATGATGGATTGAAAAACATGGCAGGTCAGCATCAAAATTAAAGAAAAATACAACAATGTCATAGAACAAACACAAAAACCTTTTGCATGTAGAACATAATCATGCCAACAAAGTATTGTTGCCATCATCAAAATAATATCTGTGGCATAATACATCTGTGAAGTAATACAGGTTACACATATGGGTACAATACAATCTATGTTGTGCCTTTTATGAAAGGCTGGAATGCTTGAAAAATATTTGAATTGAAATACAATACAATTTGAATACAAAACGTAGGAAGTTCCTAGTAGAATTAGTATAAATATTTTAGTGTTACATAGTTCATAATGTGGTTTGAAAACATGACACTTCTGAGATAAAAATGAAAGCAGTATCAGCTCCATGAGCTTACACAACAAAAGTTTTGCCATGCAAAATGATAGGTCTTCCCTACCAGTGAGTAATATTACTAGAATAACAAGAAGAAAAAACATGTATGTCTCCATCATAAAATGGTGAGGTAAGAGGCGAGCTTTACTGAGTTTAATTGTCCAGGAAATATATCAACAAACTTACCATGATTACACTACAAATATGGTGTTTAGTGCTAATAGTGCCTGATATATACTTTTACAGTTCATCATGCCTTTATTAACAGTTGAATTTGACCAGGTCACCAACAGAAAAGATTGGTGATATTTTATTGGTATAGTCCTTTACAAGTATTTTCCCGTCATATGACCAAATGTCCTGAATTTTGTTTGCACGCTTTAAGGTTCTTGCCTTGTACAGGAGATTTGCACGGTATTTGGTGAGATCGTCATTCAGGTAAATCTGACCTCCACTGGAGATGGCTGGTGGCACATTCCCTTTCAGTTTCCGTTTATTGGTCATCAGCCTTTTCTTGACCCTGTATGATGTAAACTTCAGAAGTAGAGGGCGCGGTTTTCCTGGTGTCTTTGGACCTACACGATGGGATCTGTCTATCTCATCAGAGAGGAGTGGAACTTCAATAGTGTCATTTGCCAGCTTCACAACAATATCATCAGTATTCTCATCAGGGCTTTCATCAATACATGTACCATTAGTCCTAATGGCGTTCCTTCGGGAATATTGCTCCAGCTCATCGCAACAGAGAGTTAAATCTTTCACTTCCTTCTCTAGTTGGGCTATTTTGGCATCCTTTTTATTCAGTTCATCTTGAAACACTTTAAAGTGGTGCCCAATCTGCATACTTATCTTGTTTGACAATTCATCAGCATCTGGTTCAGTTGTTTTTCGTAATTTCTGCAGGACAGTTTCATCACTCATAGCTTGAATGAGAGCAACCGTGAACTCAGTGTCAGACAAACTAACTGACCTTGTTGTTGGTTTCTGTGGTGGTGGCATTATTGTGATTCAATGTTTGTATACAAAGGCAAGAGGGCAGGCTGTAGGGTGCAGGTCAGGCTGATCAAGACACGGACCACTCAGTGCGAGATATTCACAGACCCAGGTGAGTGCAGTTGTGGTATAATCCAAGTGGCTTGGAAAGACACATATACACACAAGGCAAATATTTTCAAAACTAAGAAAGTCACCTTTGAGATTTCACACTAAAACTGATATTTTTCCATGTGAATCCAATTAGAGTTTCTGCACAGAATATAAAATTGAAGAAAATCAGTAGTTGTGCCAAAGAAATGCCTACCAAGTGTGGTTTCACAGGAAGATTCACTCAATGCATGAAGAATGGCACAGCTGCATATTCACCACTTCCAGGTCCTTTTTGCCTTGAAGTTAATCCATTTAACTATCGATGGTTCTTTTCCATATGACCGGTGTCCGTTCATAGATAAGCACATGACAATGTATACCCAGTTAAGTCACTCAAGTAATTGGTAAATCACATATTAGTAGAGCTGAAATACAGCCAGAGTTTATGGGCCGACAGTGCTGCCCCCATTACCACTGAACCAGCCGCTTATCCTAAATAAAGTTTGCCGAAGTTGATGCTGATTGACTACCATTCATTACTGGGCTCCCACATTTCATAATGACTGTAGTACTGCTTTTAACAACTTTTATCATCACTTTCATGAAACGTTTCTCATTTTTTTTGGTCAAGTATAATACCATCCAATATCAGACGAAGTAGACTATATATTTGCCTGCCAAGCGGTCTAGTGCTACACAACTAGTAGACAAACAAGAACATTAGAGTGTGCTTCGCAAGGCAAATTTTATGCGGGTCCTGAGTGAAATTCTCAAAATCAATCTGACAGCTTTGCGCCAGACCGTATAAAAGGATGACATAAAATATGTTTGAAATATCTATACCTGATTTGGCTTCATGTTTTAGTACATTCAGTCTTGAGAAGATCGACTTCTGTCTGAACTTTTATGACCTTTCTGTTTATATCATCACTATATGAATACAAGCAAATAGCATCGCCAGACTATGAAATTGCTTCATATGACCAATGAATTCCTCATTAGTATGTAACGAAATATTGGCGTCTCCATGGTCGAAAATCATAGACGTGTACATACCGACTTGTACAGAACTTTTCCGGACCCTACTTAATCATGCATTCCATGGTTGGCCTGATTGTCCAATCAGCAAGTGGCTGAGTCGGGCCCACGTCTTCGTATGTTCATAACGGCTAGGAGGCCGGATAACACTAGTGATTACAGCATGGATTGTGCTGAACAGTGCAAATCTTTTACCTAAAATGTCACATCAGTGGTGAAACGTGCATTTTTAGTTTGCTGACGGTTTGATTTTTCATTAAACCCAAGCACATCCTGTATTTTACTTTCTGATCCTTCGACGTGTCAACCGGCCAGCGTAGTCGAGCACAAAATGTAAACAAAGCAGGGTGCGCTTCCCGAAGTGAACCGAATAATCCCGAGTCCCATGAACTGATCTATTGGAAAATGATATATTCAGAGGAGAACCAGAGCATCTATGTAACATCTCATCCCTTAAATATAGCGCTGGAACACCAGTGCAGTGTCAATGACACAAACGAGGATAACGATAGCAACATTACCAATTTGGCACTTAAAGCCATGTTTGTTTTTGCGTAGCAGCATTTCATTGATGTTAGCCCGGGATAATATTAGGGAAAGAACTCTACATTAAAGGACCCCTTTTCTGGATCTAAACCAGTCTGAATTATTGTTTCCTCTGAAACAGATTCTTGTTGATTTCTAAACATAGTATGCAGTAATCTGACAATGAGGGGGCATATTACTGTCTTCAATAGGAGTGTGACGAGTTTAGCGATCTCAAATCTATCGTAAGGCTTCATAGCGTCTTGAATTATAAGTTGTGCATCTGCATTATTTCTTTCATACCTGGATCCATTTACCCTCCGACATTCGCAATGGTTCATGGATCAACATATAATAACAAACAGTCCATATGTAGTGTTTTTCCGCTTGTTTGCTTCTGTTTATTTTTGTTTCATTGTTCGTCCGTTTGATTGCTGGGTTATTTTTTGTCTTGTTTTTCTTTGTTTTTTTTTGGGGGGGTTGCCTTGTTTGTATTTGTTTTGAGTTTTTTTTTCTTGGTGTTTTAGCACGCACAAAAACAGTGTTTATGATAGAGTATTCATGATCTTCTATCATTGAACATATTCATCGAATTTTTTTTTGTTTTCTACACAACTAAGCAATGCTGTCGCCCATTGTTGGAATAAGTGCACATTGTAAGGCTACAAGACCGTGCTGGTTACTCAAATCACATGATGAAAACTCTTTTGCCTCTGATATATCATTTAACAGCCGTTTCAGCACCTTTTACTTCCCAAAGAAATCGGTGCGTTTATGTTCCGTATCTAAAATTAAACGAAATAACAAGATTGCTTTTGGTTTACAGAGGATACAAATATTTTGAAACTGAGCGATATTAATTTTGTGCTTTGTTCACGATCGCCATGGTACGGCAGTTACAAACACAGGGAGAACTATCTGCAACGCTCCGTCCCCACAATATTAAGTTTGAATACGTTTTATTTGATTCCATATCACGCCTACCCTTGCTTGTGTATTTTTGTGTACTTCTAATTTTTTCAGCTTATTTCTTGACAGCACATGGTTTTCTGGTGTTCTTTACTTACTGTATATCATAATAGTATTTTCGTCTCATTCTATGGCTGATATCTGCTAAAAAAAAGTCTGCTTCTGGTGGAATTGTTGCATTTCCATAAATGGAACCAGAACAAGGCTTAGCTTTTGTGTGGCTCCACATAGTCTTTCTATCCAGGAATTACTGTAGAATGTTAGTATTGAAATATAGAATGTTATTGTAGAACGCTTTTGTTCATAATTGGTTATTTTCGCACGTAGTGAAACAAGATCATGCTCATGACATCAGGGATCACTACAATGGGCCGGATCCATTGTAATTTCAGTGGGTTTCAAATATTATCGAGAGAGAGTTTATAGTTTTCGGTATTTTCTTCAGATGCAGCATACCACATCATATTTGGGCTGCTTCCGCCAGTCACACATAAAGCGTGTAAACAGGAATGTTCCTTTTAAAATAACGAGTAAATGGTCATATATACGGCCATCTTCATTTACACTGCAGTAGATCCATACATTTTCTATAACTCTCCTGAAACCAGAAAGTGATAAATAATTGATCTGTTTCCGTTACATTTATTTGCAAACATTTAATTGATTTCACTGTCGCTATAAAAACACCATGCTCGTAGATGCAGAACGAGAGAAGTCACTGTTAAATCACCGCCAACAAGCACACATCCAATTATTAATTCGTGTATTTGTTCTTCCGATTTAATGCAGAATCATATTCGGTACCATTTTCTGAAGTGTAAGTCTCACAGGGCATTTTCCATCAATTGCAAGCATTTTGTGATCATTCATTTCCAAACTAATCACACGAACACGTATCCATACATGCGATGCAGGGGAAGCCTTATATTGAAGATACCTTAGTTCTAGAAATTTTCGCGCTCAATTTAATTTCGCGCTTTTCGCGCTACCACCTAAAGCGCGAAATTAAAATGCGCGAAAATAAGTTGCATTTTATTTCACTACATTGTTTGGCATTGGATTGCGCGAAACTAAAATGCGCGAAAATTCTGAAAATTCAGAAAAAATGAGTTTGCGCGAAATTAAACACGCGCCAAAATTTCTAGAACTACAGTATCTATTCCAAATTATAAGCATCCACTGAGTGGAAAGGGGCCCCGAAGAGAAGAGTTGAAGAAAACAAGGGAATTGAGTCTACACAGATATGTTTACGGCAATATGAAACAATCCAATCGGCAAAATTTTGTCATAGTTATGCTTCAATGATTTTTTTATTTATTTATTTATTTATTTGTGCGTGTGTGTGTGTGTGTGTGTGTGTGTGTGTGTGTGTGTGTGTGTGTGTGTTAATTTTTGGGAAAATCTTCAAAAATATCTGCGAAAACAGTCTAGCCAATTGCTTTGAAATTGCATTGGGACACTTTTTGAGAGCATTGATTTGTTTAAGAAGTGGCGCTGCAATTATTCTCTAGTATTTTATGAATGTTAGTGTGATTTTTCAATTTTGAATTTTTTTTTCTAGAAAGCCTTTCCAGGATTCTGTAAGCTATTTCCAATTATTCCTCAACTACAAATATGCTTATTCTGCAAACATGGTTGAGATTTCTTGAATACTTTTCAATTTATGTGATGTTAAAATTCTGAAAAAAAAGTCCTTTTCCCTGGCTTCATGGACGACTTTGCTATATGCGCTTTCACGTAGCTTTGTCTGGAGCAAAACAACGGCCAGGTGCGAAGGGAGCTTCGCATATTGCAGAAATCGTGAGAATGCGGAGGTAAAAACAGCTTTCGTATTAATCACTTTATATTCAGGGTCAAGTTTGGTCACGAATTGTTGTGCAGTGTCGATAGTATGGTTCTAATTCTATAACGGGCTAACGTTTCATTATATTTTATATGCTTGTGCCAAAATTGAATGCAATTTGTACATTAAATAATTAATTAGACACCTTTGAAATCAAGAATATGAGAAATCTGTTAAAGAGCCGTGGTATTGGAAATGGCCGACCCAAATCTGTTTGGACGGAGGTGGGGGAGGCTGGTAGCGGAAAGGGTATGTAAATGAGCAGAAACTGGGGACCGATGAAGTACATTCTACCAAGATATGACTTTAATATCTGCCCGGGTAAGAAGTTTCTTTCATTTTTTTCCCCGTGTAACGCAAGCAGTCGGGACTTGTCAGCTGCTAAAAAACCTTTGTCTCTGGTCAAGCACTGTTGTAGAAAACGGGTGCCATCGAGTCGATAGAGACTCTACCCTAGAGTTTTTCCCTCACATGAAGCCAATTGAAGTGCTCGTTCAGTATGTTTAGTCTGAAAGCAACTACACAAGCATTATGCGCGTGTTTTTCGGTGTGTTGGCAAGTATTTTGCTGAATACGTTCGCTTTTGGGAACTGTGTCGCTTCTATATTATTGCCCGTCATGGGATGCACTGATTTTGAATGACGGTAGGCCTCAGTGTCCAAGACACAGAATGGGAATGGCCTCCGTTGATGACTTGATGAGCACAAGTATGGACCTTTGTGTAAACGCCCTATGACAAGTGACGATCTTCAGTATTTTTAATCTCCAAGATTTTATACTATGAGGTCAGACGCCTGATCCCTGACAGTGGCACAGTTCGTTTGTGATTTGTGCTAACGAAGTGTCATCATGGTTGCCTGGAAATTCAAACGCTATATGACATACCCTGGATTTATTGTGTCACCAAAAATATATTGTAATGTAGATTAACAAGAAACAGTAACTCATATAATGGTATTGTAAAGACGCACAAAAACAAGAGAGAATGGCTGAGCAGACAATATAAAACGAAGTATTCGAAAAAAACTCGTAAATGCAAAAAAAAAAAAAATGCAGCATGTACCAAGGCACACATTTTATAACACGTACCTGCGAAGGAAAAAATATTAACATGAAGATGTATTGCAACCGTGTTTCAAGGGTCGGCTAAAAGATGAGAGTAACACCACCAATAAATCCGGAATAGAATAGACAATAACTATTAACGTAGTAGCTTGAGACTTGATTCAAGTGTAATATCTGTAATGATAGTTTTCAGGCAAAGTCAAAACAAATATAACATTTTGCAGTAATGAAAACAATGATTGGCTACGTTGGCGTTTAAGCCAAATGAAATTGTCCACTACCAGCAAATACATATAGCTTTCCAGCTGATCATCTGCCTTACTTTATTGGTGTACATTAAAAATTAGATTTACATGGTCCACCTAAATTCGTCGAAATTCAGACTAAAGATTAGATGAGTTATCTATACAAAATTTTATTCATAAATAAAATAACAGATATCATTGGAACTTTAAATTCTGACCTTAATTATAATCCAAGTTAAATTAAGATAAATTCATAATTATCAATAATTGATGCAAAGGCAAAACACTTTCTCATCAGAACCTTTAGATCTAATAAATATCAACATGAACGTTTACCTTGGCTTAAAACTGTTGAAATAAGATCAATTAATTTTTTCATACTCTTTATAAACTATTAAACGTTCGAATCAAAACACTGCAGAATACGCCTTATAGTTAAACAATAAAATTCTTTACAGCAATATTAGGAAATGGAAGCAAAACTATTATTACTGTCGGTTTTGTCAATTAAAAGGCAATTCTGAGAAAACATGGAATGTTATACGATCGATCGTCAACTGAAATATAAATTAAAAAGCATTTCCTTATTTTTTCAAAACCCAAAATACAAAAATTGCCGATAAAGCCGAAATCGGGGAGCATTTTAACTCCTTCTTCACAAATATAGGCCGTATACTAGGTGCTAATATTGACTCCATAAATGTTCCTCATTTCTCCACTTACCTTACGAACCAGGTCAATTATTCCTTCTCCTTTTCTCCAGTATTTGATATCACAACAATTATCAATAATTCCAAACCTAAATCTAGTGTTGCGCACGATGGTATTTTCATGACACTACTTAAAGTATTAATGCAACTATATTAAATTCCTTTGCTTTGATTGTTAATCAATCTTTACACCCCGAGATATCCCAAGAGGATTTGAAAAGTTATATGGGTGGCTCTCTGCAAATAAATTATGAATACCTGTAAGATTAAACGTATGTTTTTTTCACTTTCCCCAGCGTTAAATAGATTTTAAGTCGGTCCTTCAAATTGCCAATACACCTACTAGAATATCAATGGTATTTGACGTCTTAGGATTACTAATTATAAGATAATGAGCGTCTTAATTGGGATAGTCATATTTGTAAAATCTCAACAAAATTGTCAGTCATTACTGGCATATCAAAGAGGCCACACGATTTCCTTCCTTCTCAACACCTTATGCTAATTTTATTATTTGCTTGTCTTGCCTCATATAAAGTATTGTGTACTTGCTTGAGGTTTTTCTTCGGATCGAAGGTGGAACTGGAATGTTTTACCGTTTTGTAGTTGGTTTTGGTTTTGGTTTTGGCTTTATATATTCATTTTTGGTTCTCCGGGTTTTTTGTAGTTTTTTGTTTTGTTTTTATTTTTCACATCGTCACTTTGTTTTTTCGTGTAGTCATGCTCTAACGAATTTTAGATATATTACAGGTGCCTCCGGCTGTGCCCAGGTAACAAATTGAACTGACCTCAAAAGAGGTAATGTGTAAAAGGGGAAAGAACATCCATTTTCAACATTTTTAAACAAATGTCCAAGTTACCAAAGGCCTAACCAAAATATCTGTGGTTCCGGTAACCTGACAAACCCTACTAAAAAGGCCCAACCATAAAATCAATGGAATTAAAAAAGGTACTTTCACCCCACCCTTCCCTAATAAATACTGATCCACCCAAGCCAGTGCTACAAACTCAGTCAGAGACCCAAGTGGCCCAAAAAAAAATTCCAGTGGCCCATAAGTGACCTACACGGCTCAAAGGGCCGAAGGCATGCCGGGGGGGGGGAGGGTCATGCAAAATGGTGCATTCTGGGTAGATTCGAGTATCTTGCCTTCACTTGGTTGACGAAATCACAACATTTTAATCATTACTGTACTGATTTTGGCTATTTGCCCGCAGATAGTACAAAAATCTGATAAAAAAATTAGCAAAAATTAGTGAAAATAAATGTACACAAAACATTGACAGGTTATCAATTATGATAACACAAACTTTGTATTCATACATGTAGGGCTTTAGAAAAATTTTTGCATGCATGTTATGTTTATTAATGTGGGAAAAAAATTAAAAGATAAATTATCCCGCCATTAATAAGTTGTGTATTTTCTCTACAAAAGCAAGAAGAAAATATACATTAAGATAATCACTAGGCCTGAATGTACTTAACTTTCATCACTAAATGTTGATTGGTAACATTTTATGCACATATGCCAGGATGGTGCATTTATGTTGCTGAAAGCAGACCAAACTATGATGCATGAAATGGGAGTACCAAATGCCTAGGGAATCTTGCCTTGGCTTATTTCCATGGTGGACCACAACATGAAAATTGCAGAAATGCAAGTATGAAATTGAAAAAAATATTAAGTTGCTCTGCACAGGTTTGTAGCTGATATGCTTTAATCATTTATGAATTAAAAGATTGATCTAAATTTTCAATAAATTCACACATAAATGAATATAAGCACCAAAGCCGTAATTTTTATTACCCAAGGGACCTGATATATATATATATATTTTATATATATATATATATACTTATATGTATGTGTGTGTGTGTCTGTGTGTGTGTCTGTGTAAATTGAAGGCCCCTTACAACACTATGATACTGAAACTATAAATATACAAAGGATTAAAGCAGTCCCTCTCCAGTACTGCCATCTCGTGCATCCAGAATGATTTCACCTTATTTTTGAAAATGTTCTTATATTCACACTATTTGGTATACCCTGATAGGTTCTGCATGGGAATAGGTTATAATCTTGGTAAGTAGTACCTGCAATTACCGACCCCAGTCCCCACCTGATCAAAACGACCAGATTCCTTGGCACGGGCGCTTTTGCCATGTTAAATGACCTGACGCGCAAGACCACGGTGCTGTCGAATTGCAGCGGCAAATTAACACTCCCTGGACCATTTTCTCAACAAACTTATTCACATGAGATACACTTACTGTGGATAAATTCTGTAGCGTGTTTCATGCACTGTGATGCAAACTTTGCTACAGAGCTCCAGTTAGACAGCCTTAGACTAGCTGCAACAAGCGACCAACCAGCTAAATCACCCCAGAAACAAGCCGTAAAAAAAAAAAAAAAAAAAAAAAAAAAAAAAAAAAAGTCGTTCAAATCAACCATAACCAAGTTGTAAGACAAAGTTAACAGAAAAGCTGGCCAACGTGTGCCGTTATTTGCAGTAAAGTCAACTCAAACACAGCATTTTATTTCAACTTGTCTGGACGGTCAACTTGGGCCGGGGAAAAAGCATAGCTGCCACCATGCGTGCGGTATTAGTATCTAGTATCGCTATGTTCCAGGTGTCCATTCTCCGAGTTACCAGAGCAGACGATCATCAACGTATTTTTAACAGATGATTTACAATCTTAATTTATATCTGCCTGATCGGTTAAGTCTGAAACAGTTATCATCGTAAATTATAAATCCAAATGCAACACAAAGGGATGCATGTATTGTAAAGAAGTTGAGCGCTCTTGTAAACATGGCACAATGCATTGTGGGAAAGAATTGTGGCCACGAGTTTTCATCACCGTTTTAGGTGTCCCTTCTCCGACTTACCGGGGTAAACGGTCGTTAAAGTACTTTTGAAACATGACTTACTATCTTAACTTTAATGTGCCCGCTCGGTTGTGTTTGAGGCAGTTATCTTGGTTAGTTACAAATCCACGGCACGCTCGAGCGCCATTTTGAACATTGTGCAATTAATGCATTGATTGTGGGACAGTCTCACAAAAGACTTGTACATCAAAGTGAATCACGGCCACAGCATATATATCACTATTGATGCTCTGAAATAATTGCAAAATATATACTTTCGGTTTCATATATTATAACCCTCTTCTCACTCCCACTCGGCAAGATCATCCCAGTGCTCATTCACAAACCACTGGCATTGGGTGTGGAACTCAATATTTTTACAATGGCAGCCAAGTCGATTTGAAATTTTGAAGAGGTACCGTCCAAAATATATGTGTGATTAGTGTTAAGAGAAGGTTAATTTGTCGAATGAATGTTATGTACAATATATAGTGGGACTTTTCCAGAGTGAGCATGACCTGAAAATGTAAATACAACGACCAACAGTGACCAGTTGTAGGCCCCATAAATAGTATTGTGTATCAGACGTTAAAGTCGCCCTGAGGCAATGGAATATGGATCAGCAATAGGCTGAGTGCCAAGCCCCCCACTGCGTGAAAGACGAAGCGCAATGGAGAAGGTTGTCCTGAGAGTGGAAACATGTCCGAAAGTACTGCGGAGTTTTTATATAAGTGGTATTGACTCATTTTATCTTATTTTATAGTATTATTTATTTCTTCTATTTATTTCCCTTTTCGGTAAAAATCTTAATACATTGCTTTCTCACAAACTGCCTGGCTAATTGCTTTAAAATTACATAGGAACATTTCTGGGGATCTAAGGCATTTGGATCCTCTTCAAACTTATGGGGAATATACCTGAACTTGATCCCCACCAAATGTATCACTTTATAGTCGTGCTATCATTTTCTGAGTTTTAACTTATCTTCAAAATTAGGAAAATTTAGCAAGGCAATATTTACATGTTAGCAATAGTGATGATGGCCTTAAACAAAGGTGACTTTGTTATCATCCTAAAGTTCACAGGATCACTTCAGTCTGTGCCTTAAAGGTCAGCTGAGCACTGGACTGTCACAGCCATCTTGTTTAGATACTCTCTTGTTTTTCTGGACAGATGTATTACCTATTATGTCTCAAAACTTGGAAGCTCTTACGCGAATATGACTTGAAAATAATTCATTTTCTCCTTCAAACTTAACAGGGTAGCGTGTGAATGGTGTGGACCCTTGAGTCAGGGATATAGCTTCAGTGTTGACTACTAAATCTTAATCAAATAAAGACTAATCTCATTATCTATTTCTTGGAATGAAAACATTCGATGGTCTGTGATCAGTCGATTCACACGGAATATGCAGGTTTTCAAAAATTTAATCACTTCTTAGAACAAAACATCAAAGTTCGTGCCAATTTGCATCTTTGACCCTTCCTGGGACGAAACTGGGGAAGATGAGAGAGACTGATTTATGAAGCACTTTTGGATATTTTGCAAAATAGTTGAATGTGCGACATCGCCTAAATTTTTGGGCTCTGAACAGAAGATATAGCGTTTCCATACTAGTATTTAAAAAATGTTGAAACATTAAAAAATGTTGAACGTCTGACGACAAACTGGTAGTAGTAAAGAAAGAGCCCTGTGAAAATGTCACGCGACGTCATTAATTGCATTGCTGAGTATGTTCAGAAAATGCAGTGTCGTGAATTATCAACGGTTCCCAAAAGAAACCCTGAAGATTCCCTCAAGTTTTGATAAGTTAATTCAGCAGACCATGTTCAGATTAAAAATCTGTTGACATACATGAATGGGTGCACAATAATAAAGGTCAACAAGCTGTAGAAATATATAAATATGTATAAAATGAGGGACAGATCAAAATACCAAAAGATTGAATAAATCCGAAACAGTTGGACAATTTTGAGCATATAGCTCAAAACCGCTCCACTCTTTCAAAAACATGAGTTATTATATTCCTTTCGAACACATAAAGAGAGTGCATATCACGAATATGCTGGGGGTGGAGTTCCAAATGGATGTGCCATTTTTATTGAGGAATTGTAGGTGTTTTCTTTTGTTCCAAAAGTGTATTAATTCCGCTTATTATAAGATCTAGTATTAAAAGTGAATATTTCTGTGACATGAGGGAAGAAATTTTCAAGAGTGGGAGGAGTTAAATGATTGCACATTTTCCATAAAAAGAACACATGTATTATAGTTAAACCTTAGTTTCATACTCATCTCTTTAAGAGTATCCAACATACCCGTAGTGTGCGTTCTTGGATGGCGGCCTAAAATGATTCGCAAGGCGCGATTCTGGATTCGTCGTAAACGTTTCGAGTCTTGACTTCTCAGTAAGCCACACCAGACGGTACCACAACAGGGGAAAAGAGGCAGAATCAGTGTATTCTATAGTGTAATCCTACTTTCCGTTGTTAAAAAAATCTGGCTGCTCTGGAGAAAATAGCCAGAGCTCTGTTAGGTTTAGCAACAAGGGTGTCAATATGGTCTATATATCTTATTTTCGATTCCAGTGTCACTCCAAGGTACTTAAAATTATGCACTTCTTCGATAGTTTCATCATCGAGGGGCAGGTCAAGATTTGTTTGATTTTTCTGAGTTGAAATTAGCATTGTGTGGGTTGTACTAATGTTCAGACTAAACGTATTGACACGTAGCCAGGTAGTAATAGATTTTGGTTTTCTGGTAAGGCTGTCGATGTGAAAAAGTTTGTTTTTTTTATACAAAGGGCTCAGTGAAGTGGGTTCTGTCAAGATCAAACTGTTAAGGGTTCCCCAAGGTACCTTTGCTTTTCAAAGCTTTTCTAAAGGGCTCCCTGAAGTTGGTTCTGTCAAGATCAAACTGTTAAGGGTTCCCCCAAGGTACCCTTGCTTTTCATAGCTTTTGTACAGGGCTCCATGAAGTTGGTTCTGTCAAGGTCCAAACAGGACACTGTATTCGTGACAAGTTGAAGAATTTTGTTTGGTCGTAAAGAATACATTGAAACCGAATTAACCAATTTCAACTGAGCTTTCCTTGAATACCGTGTTTATGAACGTTTCATGGTCGATTTAGAGCTACTTATAGATGCACAGTAACAATACAGTATTTTGTCAGTACATCTATTTCTGTTTGTAAAATGTTAAACTAACATTTATTGGCACCATACTGGTGGATCATAATATGATACATGCATCATAGATCAATGTAATGTTGTAGTTTTCGATATCTAAGAGACCAACTAACGTCAGTCAAATTTAAATTTTCAGCTAATCATGCGTATCTATCCTTCGGCGGTTATTCACCAAGTAGATATATACACAAATCAGACAGGTATGCGATGCTTCAAAACATATTGCTTGTCTTCAGCAACTTCTTTTAATGTAATAAAAGGTAACAGAGATCATCTTAACAGTCACCAAATACATCATTGTGTTAAATGCATACAAATCAAAGAACCTGAGGTAGATGGATATGGAGTGTTTGAAGTCAATGCGTTCAAAATAATTTAATAAAACAAATCAATCTGTAGATAGAGTGGAAAATCATGTTCATGCAGGGGCAGTACATAATTTTGTTAGGAACAACAAAGACAACCTACCTGTGAACTTTCAAACTATTACTGCACAGCACATGAAAGAGTCCTTATGTTCTTGTAAAAAATACACAGCTGGAATATATGTATGTTGAGCAAACGTCCTGCTGAAGAGCGAACGGAATCCAACTGTTCTTTGTAAATGATAATGTATAGTAAAATAAAGGTGCTTTTAACCCTCCACTTTCACTCCATGATAAGTCCAATTATTTATCAAGAATTATAGCAGAAATTGTATGAGCTATTCCCATTTTTACCGCTGAAAAATGGACCCATAAATTGAACAACTTTTTCGTTGTGCTTCCTTTCCTGCGGTCTGCCTTGTAAATCACGTTAAACTGTCACGTGATCAATCTCGTTTAAAAGAAATCGCTGGCAGCGGTTTATTGTTGAAAGGTTATAATCGCACTTTTGTCTCAGCCATTCAATTGAATGAACCTTTCCGGTTTCATTATTTCAACATGATATTTTGCTATGTTTCGAATTTGTATACAAACTATTCATGCTGTTATCAATGATGGCACTAAATAGATTCTTCCTGCAAAAGTCGACAAATTTTAAATAGAATGATGGCTATTATATCATATAAGACGTATCTAAAATAATAAAAAGTCAGTAACAGCGTGCTATCAAATTTTGGGGTATCAGTCAATTTCACGTCAGTTTTTACAACTGATCAAATGCACTTTCATGGGTAAAACGGTTGATGGCGACTACTCGCTTGTTTCATCCATTTTCTGTGATTTAGCGGCGCTTTCATTGAAAAATTTGAATTGAAATGTAACAGGAAAGGCACCAAGGAAATCTTCAAGCTGCCAACAGCTGATTCCCTTGCCGAAAAAAGCTATTTTTTTTCTACGACAGTGCAAGGGTTAAGGAAGTTAAGATAGATAAGGCACGTTCCGAGTATGTCCTTTGGGCTGGCAATTTGTTGTCTCTTTTTCTGTTCCCTAGGTGCTTCTCGTACACATATGCCTCCGTTCCAACACAATTACGGTGATTTGTGTGCGTAGAAAGATACGGCTGATCCGTGGCGGACCTCTTGGCTCGTGATGTGGAATAATGATACAGTATCTCGAGATGTCATTCAGTTGCAGCTTATTCTACCACCATTCGTGTGATTTTTCTCGCGAAAAAAAAGTTTTTAAAAAAAATCTGATGAAATGATGCCGAATTAATTACATTTCCTGGTTCCTTGGAATACGTTTGGCAAAGCAAAGTGATCAAGCATATAAATGCGTGTGCTCACCTAGCTGCCTATCCAGTGGGGAAAGACGAGATGAGCTGGTTATGTGGGGT
Source organism: Hermodice carunculata (assembly GCA_964020975.1). Lineage (NCBI taxonomy): Eukaryota > Metazoa > Annelida > Polychaeta > Eunicida > Amphinomidae > Hermodice > Hermodice carunculata. The sequence goes on from OZ026613.1 coordinate 49,269,729, forward strand.
GACGTGTGGCCTATATCCATCCACCAACTTGATTAGGAGTAGCGCTTTTTGGAGGATGAAGATAAGAGTACCATATCCACATATCAATCCGGCCCAGACGGCCCTAAAAGTGATTCCCGACAGTTACAGTAAAATTTAATAAATAATATGCTGCAGGGGCTATAGTCACTTGACTAGCAGATACAGTCAATGGACTTGGCATGATGAACATTGGAATCAAATTTGCAATTTAGTTTTACGGTATGTCATGAATCATACCTCACTATCTTGTAATATTGGCGCGTGTTGTCCAATAGCCACGGCCTTCTCGTCGATTAGGTATGGCGAAAAAATTGACAGAAATGTCGCAAACAACTTGAAATACATCTGCATATGTTCCCACGGCGTCATGATGTGATCAATTCTCTAAGAGAGTCATTTACATCGATGGAGAAAGAAAATGTCTCCTAGTATGACATAGTCCGTACAGATTTGCACGTAAGTCATATTTCTGGTGGTGACAATACAATAAACGAAAACATTAGTGCTTTCACTGTGTGCGAATTGCATCTATCATCATTTGAAGAATACGTTGTGATGTGGTAAGGCTGATTTTAATCGAAAGTGTGCAAGTGTTAAGAGCCATAAATTTTTCGTCAGCTAGTTTCCATTTTCTGTGGTTTCTTTTCAATAGGGCTATACATCAGTGTACATTGATGATGAGCGGATTACTATACATAAGACATAAATACAGCTCAGCCGACAGGTTGGATTAATCGATTCATGTTTCTAAATGTACAATTTAAGCTCCGTCGACCGCTGAGAATGAGAAGTATTGGATTTTATTTGAACTAAATACATGGATGAATTACAACAAATATATCTGAGATTTGAATGCTGAAAGACCTTTGGCCATGGAAAATAGAAATGTAAAGACAAAATAACGCAATGACATGAACGGTTTTCATTGTACTGAATTATATGATGTGAAATGTAATGACATTAGTTCTCGCTTTGAAAATCTATTGGACTGAATAACGAAGTGCCGGAATATAGTGTAACGGGAATAAAAACTATAGGTATCGTGCATAATATATCTCGAAAGAAATTTCATTTAATTTTGTACGATAAGACGTTTTCAGAGTCTATTTTGAACGAAAAAGGATGGCAATAATCTCATGTTTAGTTAAATGCAACACCATAAAACTGGCCAGTATAAATTTAACAGAAAACAATGGCACACTGCTGCGGCAATTAGAAATATGTAAATTATGTTTTGATTGGTATGATAATCATCAATGATTTTGTTTTCGAGAAACGTATCTCTCATAATATTTGGCATGAGGTCCTTATTTTATGCACAAGAACATTCAGCATGTCTTATTTTAAATGGTCGTCTCCTCAAATGGCACCAACGTACATGGTTTGTGTTGCCAGGGTATCGTGTCGCATTTGGATTTGTAACCAATGATGATAACTGCTTCAGACACAACCGAACGGGCAGATTAAAGTTGAGATACTAAGTCATGTTTTAAAAGTACTTTAACGACCGTTTGCCCCGGTAACTCGGAACACATACACCTGGAATCTATCGAAATATTATGATAACGATCACTGAACAAACGAAGCTATGCTGTTTCACCGAACAACCGTGGCTGTGCAGCTATGCTGTTTCCTCGGCCAAAGTAGACCAAGTAAACTCTCCAGAAAATTTAAAATTAAATTCCGTGTTTCAGTTGACTTTACTGCAAAAAAACAGCAAGAAATATCTTTTTTTCATCAAGAGCACTGTCAATTCATTATATTCGATAATGTTAATATTTTAACTTCTTTCCTGCGACGAACACAATATAATGCTACCGATCCTGGTCATTAAAATGTGTATTGTGTTTTGCATTTATACATTTTTCTGTGCACTTTCTTTATTCTTTTCTTCTATTTTGTTAAATTTAGCAAACCTTCTGTAAGCCATGGTGTTTTGTTAATATATGGAAGAAGAAGCTAAGGAAAAACCCAGTTTTGATCATGTCTTGATAGGATTTCAGCCACGTTAGTGAAGGTAACTTTTAAAATCATTAAATGTTTTCAACCTTATAATTTGTTGAGATGACAGTACAGATTTAGTCAAAGTTAACATTTCAAAAACAGTCAGACATATTAGAAAATTGTCTCATATATATATGTACATGAAATACGCTAGCCGGGAACAATTTTGGAGACAGATATACTGCTGAAAATATTTTTAATTAGGGCAGCGACATTGCCCGTTACACGGATGAGTCTTTTCATGGACGGTGAGCAGATTTGGACAGATTAGGTAAAAAACTACAAAGTATGTAGTTCGCAAAGGATGGAAAAACATCATTATACTGCTGGAAAAATCATGGGATCAGACAAGGAAATCCTCGTGTAAAAAGCTGTCTACTACTCCATGCATGAATCACTAAAATGCATTTGTACCACACGTATTACAGCCCAGGTATATATCATGCATAGATGTGTTTAATTTCGCGCATGACTGCCATCATTTTATTCAATTTCACTATTAAATAAGTTGAACACACACAGAGTGACACATTGACAAAATATCAGTAAAATTTACGAGGAGCCTACCATTTGGCAATTTCTCGTAAATGTAAATGTTTTACACCATATGATTAAATCAACTCACACCTACTCTTCTTTTTCATCCTTTAAATGGGCCGTCGTCAACACCAAATTGTATGTTGTACGAACCCAATTCTTTCTCCTTGTTACATTCGTAAATTAGATGGAACTCATTCTGATGGTATATCTGATTGTCTCTTTTTCTAGCATATTCCTGGTTATCAAAACTTTGTCGGTACCTAGCATTCTAATTTGTGCAAATAAGGGACTACTTAAAAATTGTCTGGCTGTCTGCCTGTCTATGGAGATATATAGCGTATACTGCGGTCACTTATATAATAAATGAACACGTGATTCGCATGTGTACCAAATTGCAACACTACAGAGACCTGTCGGACTAGATCAATTAAAAAGTCTCAATATCGAACTGTTTGTATGGAGAAAACCCCAAAAATGTTTCCTTTGAGGGGAGTTAACACGAAAGCATATCTCAATGCATGTTTAAATATAAGTTAATTTATATTAACACTGAAAACGTTATTGAATGTTAGTTTTAGTGCAAACTGAAAGTTCTAATAGTTTCACCAGGCCTTCATCGTACGCATGTGTGCATGTAAGGTCGCTGATTCCGGTTTACGCTTAACGTAGCCTTCATATAGACCTGTTTACTAATTATGTTAAGTAGGCCCTTTAAATGTTATAAACCAAAAAGTTTGATCAATTTTTGATTTGGCGTAACATGTGAAAAACCAATTTCAATTAAAAGCGATCTTGTAACCAAAATTTAAATATTTAATTTTTCATATCCTCGGTTAACAACTGCCTATACAAAATATGTATGTCCACTTCCCATATTTTATCCCTGCTAACCCTTTTTCAAGAAATCCAGAGATCTTAATGATGTAAATGTTTTACGATTTCAGCTGAAAAGATCAAGGTATTTTGTAGCAATATGGCTACATACACTTCAATATGAACAATTCCAAATGATCCCATTAAGAAGAATCTTTACGCTTAAAATCAGCCAGGGAAATCTTTCTTGAAGGAAAGAACAGATGTAAATGGGACATTTGTCTTAAAAATCAGCCAAAGAAATATTTCTTGGGTCTTTTTGGAAGAAAAGAACTAATGTAAATGGGAAATTTGCCCACGTAGAACACATGGTGGGGGATTTGTTCTCATCCATAGATCACGTACGATAGACCTAGACTGAATTGATCTTTTATACTTTCAGTGAACTACCAACTATATCTGGCTGGCGGGTCTGCCAGCCCCTTTCTGCCATTGTCTCACTTTCTTGACATGATAATCCATCTCGGTAGACTCATTTCCCTGAAATTGTCCACGGATGACGCCATTACTGCAAAAATCATTAATCATTTACACTGGAGCTATTACAAATGAATATTTTTTTTAGTTACATTATTAAAATTTAGCTGTTACTAAGGTAACTAATCGATGTCCATGAAACTGGAGACTTTAACAATCGATGCTTTGAGATAAAGATTAGAGAATAATCATTCTTCTGTTTTCGATTGAGAAAACAATAAACAAACCAGAAAAGAAGATTTGCTTCAAAGTAAATCCGTGTGCTTTCAAAAGTTGCAAATATTAAATGCTACACGTTTTGTCCTTTGGTACTTCGCATTCCATTTAGCGTATGACTGGATGAAAATTTCAAAGTCCAGATGGCCTTTGACCTTTAGAGGTCAAATGTAAATCACACAAATGTACAGTGTTACAAAACCTACAATTTAAGCCCAACATGAACTACATCAAATGAAAATTGACAGAGTTATGGCCAGATGAAACGTTCAAAGGGGCAAATGACCTTGACCTTTGAGATTCAGAAATTACATGTGAATTACAAAAATGTGCAGTGTTGCAATACCTACAATTTTATTCCAATTAGAATTGGATGGAAATTGGCTGAGTTGTGACTGGTGAAAATTTCAAAGGTCCAAATGAACTCGACTTTTGACCTTTAGAGGTCACATGTAAATTAAAAATATGTACTGTGTTTTGATTACCTTTTTTAAGGTCAACATGAACCAAATCAGATGAAAATTAATCAAGTAATGGCTGGATGAAAATTTCAAATGGCCAACCAACCCTTGACTTTTGACCTTTAGCGGTCGAATGTAAATTATAAAAGTACAGTGTTACAATATCTACAAGTTAAGCCCAAGATGATCAACATCGGATTATTTGAGCCCAACATGATCAAAATTGGATAATAGTTGACCGAGTTTTGGCTTGATGAAAATTTCAAAGGTCCAAATGACCTTGACCATTGAACTTTAGAGGTCACATGTAAATTACAAAAAATGAAGTGTTACAATACCTACAATTTGAGCCCAGCGTGATCAAAATTGGACAAAAAAATTGACCAATTTATGGCTGGATGAAAATTTCAGGAGGTCCAAATGAAATCGACTTTTGACCCTTAGAGGTCTTATATAATTTTTTTTTTTAAATGTGCAGCGTTAAAAACTTATTAATCGAAGTTGGATTGGTTACCTGTACTTATAATAATTTTGGAGATTTACAAGATTTAAATTATGAAATGGCCGTAATTTGCAAAATTTTCAAAACCACTGAACCTCTTTACAAAAACTCAAGACTTCATTCATGTAAGTATAATCATGTCCAGTTTTGAGTTTCAACGTATAATATTTTCAAATAAAATGATGGACACATTTTCCTGTAAAGAAAGAAAAAAAAAGAAAGAAAAAAAAAGAAAGCAAGAAAGAAAGAAAAAAGAATTCATAGAAAAACGATATGTCTGTGTTGTCATATAGACCTATATATACTCATCAAAAAAAGAAACTTATATCAGAATACACTTAAACATTATTTTATTTCTTTATGCTCTACAGGCCAAATAATAATGTATATTAATGAAGCATAATGTCTCTTATATGTGTCGATGAAAAATGGTCGTTGCTGCTGCTATAGTTCATTGGACCGTAGAACAAAAGGCAGTGAGGTTGAAAGACAAATCTTGCAAGTATAGTAATGGGTGTAACCTCCAGGTTCTCTGATGCACTCCTCAATGCGTTTTCGCATGCTTTTCACTACTTTGTTTATAAGAGTCTGTGGAATGGCATTCTATAGGTCCCCCAACAGTCTTTTCAAATCATCTGCTGAACTTGTCTCCCTCAAATGCTGCCTCACACATCTCCCCAGTACATCCAACAGATGCTCGATGGGGCTCAAGTCTGGTGACTTAGCTGGCCACTGTAGACAAATTATCCCCTGGTCTTGGCATGATGGTAACTTGATGGGTTTCCATGTGGGGGCTGGTAAAGGCGACAGTTTATAGAATTTAAGGGGTCTCAGTTGATCACCTGGGTCATTGATGCCACAAAGAACAGGTGCAAAATGACCCTAGTTTGATCCAGTGCATGGCAGATTCTTGTGCCATTTTTGGGACAGGAACTTCAATTGTGTTGCTTCATCTTATGTAAACAAAGTCTGTCACTTTTGTGAAATTGGCGTTACATAACTAAGGTGAGGCCACATGACTAACTTTTGGACCAACTATTTTGACTGTATACGGCTTACAAAAAATTCTAATCTACTTTATATTACAATATAAGTTTGGGTTTTTTTGACGAGTATATAATACGCAATGTATTCAAAGCAATTAGAATGTCTACTAAATTGTTATACTATCGAAAAACCTACGAAGGACGCAAATAATGATACCAAAGTATAACATGTAAGTTTCAGTCTATTATACACTGCAAGAGGTTGCAATGTTGACCTTGACACAACACATGATGTGACACTCTAAAAATCAGCACAGGGTCAAGATCAGATCTCTTAGGTCTGCAACGGAGAATATAAATAAATTAATAAATAAGTAAGTAAGTAAGTAAGTAAATAAATAAATTAATTAATAAATAAATAAATAAATAAATAAATAAATAAATAAATAAATAAATAAATAAATAAATAAATAAATAAATAAATAAATAAATAAATAAATAAATACATAAATACATAAATAAATAACTCCAAAGGTCTCTCAAATACTATGCCCCTGATTATAAACAGGGAATGTTATTGGTAATGACTGAGAATATTTGAAAAAATTGTATAGCTTGTCCGCAAATTAGCCTATGTGCCTAGAAAACTTTTAAAATTTGCCTGTTCAGTTTTATGTTAACTCCTGCAACAATAACCTTTAAAATGAATTTGAGATGACAGCTCTATCTGTAAAAGTTTTGAAACCTATCAATTGAAGTGCGAGATTGTCGTTGAGATGTATTGGTTAGAGGTACAAACATGTTACTAATGTATTCCGGCATTTGTTTATGGAGAGCCCTGTGCACATTACAACACATTCTAAAATCGATTCTGTCTGTAAGGGGCATTATATTCAGCCTTTTATATGCAGAATGCAAGACTACACCATACCATATAGAATGTCTAGTATCAGTCTTATGGCACGACGTTGTATACTAATTAGCTTTTTAATGTCACTGCCCAGACCCCAAATTGTAGAACAATAATCGTAATGGGGCTGAATGTTTGCAAAATGAAACGTTTTTTTTTTTTTTTTTGCTTGTAAGGGCAAGAAGCGTTTAATCCGTCTCAGCAAAGTTTCTGCTGACAGTCATAGCGACACTTTGTATGTGGGCACTCCATGTATCCACTGACATATCTGGGCATTTACATCTTGTTTCTGCATATTGTTACTCTCATAGCTGTGGTAGCCATCGCTGGCATCAAGTGTCACAGGAATAGAGCTGCCTCCATCTCAAAATGATGCGTTTGTTTCCAGATATATATTGAAATAATAACATTAGTTCTTACTAATTTTTAAAGTGTTGTTCTCATCCATCACCCTTTGTGTGCTTGGCCATTATTACTCAAACATTTAACAATTATTGTAAATTTTAAAAATGATTCACATCAAGCCAAAAATCATGTTAAATACAATTCTAAACCGCTACTATTGAAACATTGTGACGAACCAGGGTATGGTTTATGAAACTGTTCTTGAATGGCTGCTAACTGTGGTGCAAGTGTGCCTATCTATTTTACACTTCTGAAAACATGCAATATGAAGAATATGAATCTCTATTCTTGAGTTTGCTGTTCTTAAGTGATAAACAAGGGAAATCAAGATTATAAGATTCACAGAAACCTCACCTCATGAAGTATATTAATATTGACGGTCGTGGGTAACAATGCCAGCAAACACTCACACTTTCATCATTGTTTCATTCATGCACCTGTGCGGAAACATTCCACCACAAAGTATTAGATTTTTAAATCATGGAAATGATTTTCGTCAAATTGCTGATCAAAATTTAGATTTAATTGCATTACACTTGTGAGGCATTTTTGGTCTCAAATGGGTCCCATATATTGTCCTTCGCACGTAATAAAAATGCAAGAATATTTGGTGATGCTGTAGCGGATTCGCCTTGTACATTGACGCATTCAGCCATTCCCATAACATAAAACTACCTGGCTAAGCTCTACTGTGATTCACATATACTTGCATGTATGCCTTGTCACTCAGTGTAACTCCATTTTTTCTCAAACTTATAATTCTGCAGCACAAAAAGCCCCCCCCCCCGCCCAAAAAATTCCAGACAAAAAAAAAAATCTTGAAATTTCTTCCAAAGAAGGATATCTGCATCAGCAACTCGACGATTAACTACATGGCTACCTGTGTGTTGTTTCCATGGTGGCTATGGCTATCCACTCCTCGATCAAAACCTCCAGGAAACTAGATGATTTCGGGCATTTACAAAAATACACGTACCTAAAAATTAGATAGTGTTGATCCCTGCTGCTGTAAAGCAGCAATCATATTAGGGACCTCATAGCAACATTCAACTGAATTGCTGCCACCAATAGTCTGATTGAATAAAAAGGGAACTGCCATATAACAGTAAAAGAAATTAACGTAGAGATGATTGCATGCACTAACGTAAAACAGTTCTAATATGCTTAACAAGTGCCTCCTTGAATCCATCCTCCGAGAAAATGTCCCCCGCCCCCCGAAAAAAATGTGCGGTTCTCATTTCTATATTTTTAATGATAGAAACTAAATCGAATATAAATAATGTATTTAGGCCTGTCCAAATTGATGTAGTTATCTTTAAAATGCATTGTGTGAGAAACATGTGACTTTAAGTTGGAGGTTTTAGTCAGGTAGAAATTTTGTGAAAAAAAAAATAGATGAAGCGAGAAGATACTGCTGTCCTATGCTTTCTACAATGGGACGTGTTTCGCTGAGTGTATCAAAATCGAAGGTCTGCTCTACTTGTTTTATCTATTTTGAGTCCATTGGTTTGCCTTTTTTAAATATGAATTGCTGTTTTGGCAAAATTTCTTGCTCGATATATCTTCACCTTCCTTGTCTTCTAGATTTTTATTGTCTTGATCATGCGAGGAGACAGATTGAAGAATTTCTTATAGTGCTGGTGTTGTTGCTATGCACTTTTGGAGGGGATGGCGGTCAGGGATGGATTAAATCAATGTGAATAACTTATATGAATGGCAGTAATGTTGAGATGATTTTGTGGGGTAGAATTATATGTTTTAAATATTACAGGTTAAACCTTGGTAAATAAAAAGTACGATATTTTACATACGCAAGATAACTTTGGACACATGTGTAATTACACTTTTGTTTCATATATGTGTAAATATTTTCCACAAATGTGTTCAAGTACTTCACATATGTAATATCATCATATATTTTACATATGAGCAAGAGATTTATACATGTGTATATATTTTACAATATGTTTAAGATTTACATATATATATAAAGCAAAATTAATCATACGCATATGTGTAAAAGCATTTCGATTTTGTGTAAATTTTGCACATATGCGTAAATATACTTTATGTATGTCAAATTGACATCCATTTAACATATGTTCAACAGATTCGCAGATGTGTATTTATTTCGTTTACGCATATGTGGAAATCTGTTGCTCATGTGTGTAAAATATTGACAATTACGTGTAGGACTGTTTCACACAATTTATTATTATTATTATTATTATTATTATTATTATTATTATTATTATTATTATTATTATTATTATTATTATTATTATTATTATTATTATTATTATCATTATCATTATCATTATCATTATTATTATTATTATTCATTATCATTATTATTATTATTATTATTATTATTATTATTATTATTATTATTATTATTATTATTATTATATACGTTTACATAAACGTTTACGTTTGTGCTTGCCTGCTAAACAGAGTATTGTTCCGCGTGTCTGACTGGGCTTCACGTGGAGCACCCACACAATAACAATGAAGCAACTTAGTCTGTCTCGGCAGGCAACGTTTGTGCATGTATAAACAAAATTACACATATGTGTAATTATGTATTAAATACTAAAACAGCTTGCCATCTTATTTACTATATTTCTAAACACAAAGTGAAGTAAACACCAATGCAGTGTTCCAGCCCGTGTCCAGCAAACCGGGCGGTATATTTTATGGCCCAGAGACTCCATCGTATAACGCCATTAGCATTACGCACTGCGTTGCTTTCCACTTCAAATATCTCCTAAACATTTAAAATAAAAACGATTACCCTAATGAGTGGGAGTGTTTCCCGTAGCTCTCTGAAAGAACCATAGGGGCTCTTTATTATGCGATAAAATTCATGTGGTCCTGCGGCCGCGAGTCTGTCGTGATCTTTTGATGTCACCGGTACATATAATTTTATCCATTAAATGTAAAAATAAGCCATGCAGAAAAAATGGACCACTTCCATTCCGTCTCTCTATGTGACCAAAAACCTAATATCGAAAAGGACTGCGTGTGCACCTGCTCCTAATGCTGCCACATACGACAAACACCTTTCATCTGAATTATGGGCTTCCTTTCAAGAAAACTATATGCAATATTGCAGAATGTAAATACGACCGATGTGTTCTACCGGTGGGGTGCTTAGGTTTCAATACTCTTAATTGCACTCCCGGCTTATACCATTTGAAGCAGAATGACACATGCAATTATTTAGAGGTGTGGTGATCGTGAATTAATACTTTATTGACATATACCAATACATTTAAACATAATTTTTATCCAAATTTTTCAGTATCACTTAGAACGCAGAATATGGGGTTCACATCACAGAATTTATTCAAGTCTGAACATTCGAAGCACACACGATAACGCTGGGTGCACGGTTGGCGGAGCTGCTACACGCTCGCCTTTCACCTCTGCGGCCCGGGTTCGATTCAC
>OZ026613.1:49280773-49337773 GCA_964020975.1 Hermodice carunculata
AGCCGGGGAAGCAAGTGAAAAGAGCTCCTACCACTCTGACTGACTGTGCAGGGTGGTTTTCTCCGGGTTCTTCGGTTTCCTCCACCAAACAAGTAGGTAGGAAAGTATAAGCCACCATCTGCATAAGGCTTGGCATGTTTCGCAATCAATGTAAAATATATATGGGTCTACACTATATGGTAACGATCACCAAGCTTGCCGACGTCCTGGTTTCCATAGCCAGTCTGTACATGGGAACATTTGAAACGACCTTATTGGCCCTGGCTTGGATCACCACCAGGGGACGTGGCCAAAATTGTCAATGTTCACTTTAGGTTTCCACTGCAATAGGCCATAATGTGGTCATCGCTTAGCCTAGAGTAATTAACTGCATACCATTTGGTAAGATAATGTTTGGCAGGCCATGTCATATTTACTTGCGAAACAGGAGGGATGACTCGGCTGAGATGCAATTAAAACTGCTTTACTACCTTAGTCGTGCTACCCCTAATGCTACCAAGTGGACAGCCTGGGCAAACTTTAAATGTGAAACTGGAGACAAATGGTAGGATAGAGGAAAAAAGGGGAGGGGTGATGAGAAGACTGCCATATGTGGCTTTAACGCTTGGATGGGTTATGTTTCCGTTTCCTGACGAACGCACTGGTTCACAAATATGTCTGTGCTTTGTAATGGAGATTTTGATTTCAAGTTCACACACACAAACACACATACCCTTTATGTGGCAAAATGCTTAATTATTCCTGTTCAGCCATTGCCTCCATAGTATCTTCCTAGAACGCTTTTATTTCTAGTGTTCTCTTGTCAGGACAGACCCCGGCTAGCGCCCACAACAGAGAGCAACAACGAGTTAGGGGATGGTTACGAGACAACTGGCAACTTTATTAGCAATGCATACAAACATAAATTGAAGTCGAAAAGTGGGTGGAGAGCGTCTAGTTTTTGCTTGGTTGTAGCTAAACTGAAACTAACATGGTGGATACATACAGTTATATATTCCGTAAAAATTTCAAGCATGAATTTAAGAAATGAGACATCAAGCTATAATATTACTGAACCTCCTAACTGGACTTTCTCAGGTTAACCTTTCAGTCTATGTCAAGCGTTGAAGAGGCAATCCCATAAAATGACGAGGCGAATTTTTGTAAATAGTTGATAAACGAACCGTGCGCGTTTCTAACCACAGCAATTGCACTACAATGACCAGCTGAGTGAAACTCATGCATTAGTAATAAATGTTTCCTACATAATCAAGATTCAGTAGCAATATTGATTTCGTTTTTTTTTCTATAACGTATCTTCCAAAGAATATGTTTCTTTTTCCAGAGTGAACACACACTTAAACTCTTATTTTATGATCTACATCTCGGCCCTGTTTGCGTGATTTGATTCTTGGAGAACGGGGCCTGGATGCGGGATGGTGGTGGTGGTGGTGGTGGCGGCGGCGATGGTGCCCCATGTGCCCTTCTGTCCTGGCTTTCCTGTGGGTGCATAGTAGTGGATTCTTTGCTGCGAGAGAATATTATATGATGATCCGAATACCTAATGCATTCGTTCTATTGTGATAATCGTTTTATAATCAACACACACACACACACACACACACACTCCCCTCTCTCTCTCTCTCTCTCTCTCTCTCTCTCTCTCTATATATATATATATATATATATATATATATATATATATATATATATATATATATATATATATATATATATATATAACGCATTTTATTTTATATTTGATCAGAAGAACAAATACTGTTATTCTTGTGAACAAATGTTTGATTAGTTGAATGAATATTTAATCAGAAGACTAAAAATTGAATCACTTGATCAAATACCGTTTATTTGTTCTAATTAAATTGATCTGATGAGAAACACCAACTTATTTAATCAGAAATTTCAGAGGAAAAAATTAAGTTAGTTTAATCACATGAACAAATGCATTTGTTCAGATGACTAAATCAATTTGTTCTTCTGATCAAATAGATTAAGGAATATCCCGATTTATTCACCTGAACAAATATATTTGTTCCCTTGATCTAATCAATTTTATGTGCTGAATAAATACAAGATTCTCCACTATTAGATATTAATTACTCTCCGCTGATAAAATACTAAAAAAACTGCGTTTTATATATATTATTAATCATCTTAATTTATTATCACAAAAATGAATTTAATGTGTTTTGAATACGTATATACGTAGTTTCAATTGATACCCCCAGGGGCACAACCATGCCTTCACATGAAACAAGATTCTTGTCTATAAAATGTTCATGTAAGAGCACACAGATATATGTCTACAAGTTCAGATGTGATGACCATCGCCAAAATTCCTTTTTTTTTAAATACATTCCCTCATGACCTTGAGAGAGTAAGTTAAGGTCATTCAAACTATGCAGTATTAACTTTTTACATGTGATACACATGGTATCATTAGCCTTATTCTTCCTCAAAACTCTGAATTTAATATCCTTCCTAAAACCTCCATTACTTTGAAAAATTGGTCAATGTCACTCAAAATTTCACTTAATTTGGCCATAGGCTTAATGCATATTTGGTGTAAATTTTGTTGTTCTGTATCAATTCATGGTTACAATAGTGACTTAAATGTGTTTTAAAGACTTATGATGTTGCTTCCAATAATTACCACCAGTGGCGCCACCATGACTCCACACATCAGAGACTTTTTTGTACATAATATTGCTTTACTCGCATATCGATGGGTGTCCATAAAATCAGATGTAAAAGCTATCACCCCAAAAAAACACATTTCCTGATATATATTCCCTGTGGTAAAGATACAAGATAGGTCCACCATGGTCTGTTAAGATATTGGGAGATCAAATGCAGTTACCCTTAATTATTCCTACCCCTTGCCCCATGTAGAAGATAGCTCAGACAGTTTAAGTAGTAATATGCATTAAAGAATCACGGAATTAGCCAGTGGCGATTTTAAGGTGGAGATGGAGGAGGAGTCAAAATTTGAGATTACATTAGTCGCAAGAAGCAGTCTATTGCCACGATCAATTTCAAGCATTTAGTGGAGCAAATGATATGTGGCTAACAATGTGAGGAACTGCCATCTTTTCTGGATGATTGTACTTCTGCCAAAAACGATTTTGACCATACCTTGCAGAGGATGTGGAGAGTTTTGTAAGTATTCAGAAATGCTGGCTTTAGGAGGAAACGTCAGTTTTGGGGGGGGGAGGGGGTTCTTTTTGTACCAGTGTAAATTTCTGGGGCATATTGTGTCTCTGGATGGTGTTGAAACTGATCCATCAGATATAAATGATGTTAAAGAATGGCAACTGCCAAAAAACTATCACATATCTGTAGTGTGCAGTTTCTTAGGGCTCTGTTCTAACCATTAGTATTTTGTTAAGAGCTTTGATGACATATCTTCACACTTGGACTCGCAAGATTTTTATCTGGCATATGTCAGGCTAAAGCAGTACCCTTCTGAAGTTCCAATCATAGTATACCCCTAAAGACAGAGAAATTCATACTTGACAATGACTGTCGATAACTCGCATTAGGTGGAATATTATAATAGATTCAAGATGATATGGAAACCGATACCTTATTACAGTCAGGCTATTTCCAAGACCAAGGAAAAATATTGCACAACACAGAAAGAACTGTTGCGGTAGTAAGTTATGCAAACAAATTTTTATCTTATCTGTTTGACTTTGACCTGAAAAATCAAACAGGAGGTCTCCTGTTCACATGCAGATATTACACATAGATGCCCTTGTCCATAGTACCAGAGAACAGAAAAAAATGGAATGGCAGATAGAGAGAAGCTTTTCATTCATACTAATGCAGGTGCCTGTGGTGCCATCACTTAGGGGTAAAGGCATTAACAGGCTATGGACCACTGAGATAGTTAAGCATGTATGGGCGATAAGGAGCCTGTGTATCGTACGTAGTCCGGGCGCCAGTTTAAGTGATGAAGGTATCAGTGATATCATGGAGGTGATAGAATTCGAACTAAAACAGTCCACCTGAAATGGCAAGAAATGTACACCTGATAAAATAAGTTAAGACTTCTTTGAGGTCAGTGGGACTATTTAAACCTTCATGATGGATTACTTTATAGTATTGTGGCAGAAAATGGGCTGTATGAAATTAAAAGATGTGTTATTGCCCCATCATATAGCTGATTACATGGGTTTCAGTAGGACCTTAGCCAACATACCAGAAAGGTATTATTGGGAAGGGGCAAATAGTCTCTATACAGAGGCACTGCAAGCACATGTAATTTGTGAACTGCATGCAACCCCCTTCAGAATCCTGAGAAAGTTAAAAGAGGTATTGTGGCCCAATTATTTGAACAGATAAGGAGAGCCAAATGCCAGGGTGTATTGCAGGAAATAAGTGCAGTTTAGTGACCAGACGTTTTTATACCAAATATAAATATATATATATATATATAAATATACAGCTTATGTCACACTTGACATAGAGGCAGGAAAAATTGCTAGGGTATCGTAGAAGAATAGATGAGTACATATAGCTTTACCAGATCTGTGCTTTTAATCCAGTCATTTTGTACTAAGCCATCCTATTTTAAAATGAGTATGATCTTCTGGGTGTAGAGAAAGTCTACAACACTGCACTACACCCAGAAAGCAATGTGACAATAAAAAACCTGCATAAAAGCCTTGCCATCATGCTATCTATTCACACCAAATGTATCCTACCTATTGGGACACCCATCTGCCATTTATAATGATGCTTTACTATATCATTCTGATGTTCATTATACCACAGCTGTCACTCCAAATAAGCTACTATTTAGCAGGAAGGCAAGATTGCTTATGTATAGAGCGACCAATGATCCCAACAGACAGGTTTAAGTTTAGATTCCAATGAAGCTTAATTATATGGCAGCACTCTGGACTATTATCTTATATAGTTAGATATACTAGTTCATGGTCCAACCATGGAGCTATATGGTAAAAAAAATAAAGGCACACAAGTACTGCATGTAGGTGGAAGGCTATAGAATTCCCCAATATTCTTGTTGGGAGTCATGCCATCCTCATGTGATTAAGTTCCTTAGATGCAAAATTATTTCTTTGGGGGGGGGGGGCAGCCTAGGTGTGTAGAGAGGCTGGGGGCAATACAGCCTCTTGTTTCCCTTAATTGAAGCAGCCAAGAGGTAACCTAGACATGTAAAAATATGGTTCGCAGGTAGCACAGCCTCTCATATTTATGCTCAAGAGGCAACTCCTTCCAGATTGAGTGATCGAGGACGCAAAATAAATTTATCATTATGGAGGCATGACTAATAGTGTTCTCATTCTAATTCAGCAAACTATCCTTTTCTGGTATACTGAAGCCAAGGGAGATGATAAGAGTATTGGTAAACAGCTGTTGGGATGTGTCAGTATTTAGAATTTGTGTTGGACTCAGCTTTTCACACTTAACATTTTTCAGGGAAATGTTTTATGTAGAACAACCAGCAGCCATTAATCAATGAACCTTAAAGAAGTAGCAACGTGGAGCTGTATATCATCAGGATGGAGAGCATATTTCAACAGCAATTGAAATTTGATATTTACATGTATTCCAGGATATTGTCACATTACCAACATTTGGCATAGAGATGTAGAATGACAACTTTATTTTGACATTCTGGGCCAGATAAGAAGCAAAACTACATGACAAAAAATAATATCAGGTCAAAACTTTGACATGTGACCGTATAGAGTTACAATATATGAGATGTATTGCAGCACCATGACGATTAAGTCAAGCCACAAGTAGTTTACATGACAGCATGGAGTTACAAAATATGATAAATATTGCAACACCATGATGATAATCAAGCAACAGATAGCTTGAATGTTCTTGCGTGACAGCTTAATGTATTCGGTGTGAAGTCACACAAATCAATACATATAATAAAACCCATACATAGAAAAACTACGAGATTCCAACATGCAATATAGCTTGAAAGCCAAAATGAAAACAATATTCTAAGGTGTATAAAAATGCAGGAAAATCGTTAATGAAAGCCATTAATGCCAAAATACAATTGTTGACTAGCAAAAGGTAATTGATACCTGGCAATCCCTACATACTACGTATATTTACAGACAATGCACAAGAAGCTTCATGTGTAGCCTGCAGGAACCCCTGCGTCAAACAGCAAGTTGTTTAGAGCTATTGGGAACCTTTGACCTGAAACATAAAACAGAGGGTCCCTGTCTATATGCAGACAGTATACACAGATGTCCTTGTCCATAGTACCAGAGAACAGAAAAAATGTAATGGCAGATAGAGAGGAGCTTTTCATTCATACTAATGCAGATACCTATGCTACCACCACTTAGGGGTAAAGGCATTAACAGGTTATGGACCACTGAGATAGTTAAGCATGTATGGGAGATTGGGGGCTTGTGTGGTGAAGTCCGGGAGACAATTTGAGTGATGGAGGTATCAGTGATTTTGTGGAGCTGATTGAATTCGACCTTAAATACGTCCACCCCAAATAGCAAGAAATATACACCCGATAAAATAAATTAAGACTTCTTTGAGGTCACTGGGACCATTTAAAGCTTTGTGATGGATTACTTTATAGTATTGCGCCAGAAAACACCCTGTGCAAAATTAGTAGATGTGTTATTGCACCATTATCTAGCTGATTACAAGGCGGCTCAGCAGGAACTTAGCTAACATACTACAAAGGTATTATTCGAAAGGAGGAAACAGTCAATACAGAGACACCGCAAGCACATGTAATTTGTGAGCTGCATGCAACCCCTTCAGAATCCTGAGAACGTTAAAAGAGTGTATTGTAGCCCAATCAGAGGAGCCAAATGTCAGGGTGTATTGGAGGAAATAAGTATAGTTTACTGGCGAGACGTTTCTATACCAAATATAAATTAATATATATATATATATATATATATATATATATATATATATATATATATATATATATATATATATATAAGATATATATAAAATGTATTTAGAAATATACAGGTCATGTTATACGTGACATAGAGGCATAGATGAGTACACATAGCTTTACCAAATCTGTGGTTTTTATTCATTGTATGCTAAGCCTTCCTGTTCCAAAATGAGTATGATCTTCTGGGTGTAGAGAAAGTTTTCACACTACACTACACCCACAAAGCAATGTGACAATAAAAAACTTGCATAAAAGCTTTGGCTTCACGCTATATATTTACACCAAATGTATCCTACCTATTGGGACACCCATCTGCCATTTATGGTGATGCTTTACTATTATCATTCTGATGTTCATTATACCACAGCTGGCACTCCAAGTAAGCCACTATTTAACAGGAAGGCAAGATTGCCTATGCATAGAGCAACCTATGATCCCAACAGACAGGTTTAAGTTAAGGTTCAAATGAAGCTTAATTATATGGCAGCACTCTGGACTATTATCTAATATAGTTGAATATACTAGTTTATAGTCCAGCCATGGAGCTATATGGTAAAAAAAATAAAGGCACACAAGTAGTGCAGGCAGGTGGAAGGCTATAGAATTCCCCAATATTGTTGGGAGCACGCCATCCTCATATGATTAAGTTCCTTAGGTGTAAAATTAAGTTTTTTTTGGGGGGGGGGGCAGCCTAGGTGTGTAGAGAGGCTGGGGGCAGTACAGCCTCTTGTTTCACTTAATTGAAGCAGCCAAGAGGCAACATAGACATGTAAAGATATGGTTCAGACGCAGCGCAGCCTCTCATATTTATGCTCAAGAGACAACCTCTCCAGATAAAGTGATCGAGGACGCAAAATAAATTATCATTAAGGAGGCATGAATCATAGTGTTCTTATTCTAATTCAGCAAACTATTCTTTTCTGATGTACTGAAGCCAAGGGAGATGACAAGAATTTTTGTAAACAGCTGTTGGGATGGCTTGGTATTTACAATTTGTATGGGAGACAGCTTCTCAAACTTAACATTTTATAGGGATATGTTTTATATAGAACACCCAGCAGCCATTTATCAATGAACCTTGAAGAAGTAGCAGCTTGGAGCTGTATATCAAGTTTATTTTTGTGGACCAAATGCCATGAAAGTATATGTCACTTCTGTCATGCCTTTTGTGTGGAGCCTATTGGCACTGATAGCATTTTAAAGTTTGCATCATGTAATCTCTCTTGTCATACATATTTACATCAAGGAGGCAAAGCAATTTTATGACAACACCTTATAACTTGAAATAGTATCTGGTGTAAATACTTAGGTTGCTTCACAAGCAGGTAAAAGATGGAAGAAAATGTCAGCTGTTTTCTGTCTTTCATCCGGTGTCCTGTTCAGAAGCGTGGGTAACTGAGCAACTGCATCACTTAGGCCTGCCCTCCTTTATTTTGTTTGAGTTTTTAAAAACTTCATGTATTTTTTAAACATTCTTTCATATATATATATATATATATATATATATATATATATATATATATATATACATATATATATATATATATATATATATATATATATATATATATATATATATATATATATATATATATATATATGGGTCCCTTCAGCGTGGAGGCAGCCCTTTATACTAATGTGATTCCCATTGGGCGTGTGGCCAAAAATAAGTGAAAAGGTATTATGACCGTTATGAACTCTAAGGTGTTTTTGTTCATTATGTGTATTGGACACTAAATCGGAAACGTTCTGTTCTTTGTGTGATTATCTAACCTGCATCACGTTATTTAATTGTTGGCAGTGTCAGGTAATGAAAAGGACCTAGGAGTTATCGTGTTCCATGCAAATGTACTGGTCAAATGTAAATCATACAAATTATTAGGTAAAACAGTGTACTTTGATCATGCTTGTATTTCTATTTTGCATAAAATCACAGTACGTACTCCTGCATTTCTTATAATAAAAACAGACTTTTGTCTGCACCATTGTTAAACTTTTTTTTCCATAATTAGACATATGATCGATCATCAAACATGACATCAAAGTTGTGCTTAAATTTTGCAAAAATTCACAATAAAAAAGTCCTACATTACTTAACAATACAAAGGACTGTTGTCTGGTGCCATCGTGAAAAGTTTGGCCATTATCCAATACTTTACAGAGTTTCATAAGCGGTTTTTTTAACGCTGCCAAGTCAAAATTGCATGCATCCAGTACATGAAACGCAAGCGAATCTAACTATTCCATGACAATCTGTTGTTGAAAATGTCACCATTGAAATTAACAAAATTGAATTGCTTTCATCTCGTTTAGGTGGACGTGCATTTCATTTCAGGATTTTTTTCTAAAAGTGCAAAATAACAACAAAGGCTTATATAAGCACGAATTAGAAACTGGATATATTTGAACTACACTCAAACATTCATGGTGTAAGTACACTTCGTATGAATTATTCTAACTTGATAGCACAGTAGGGTGGATGTTACACGCAAGAGGACTTTCTACAGCAGCCTTCCAGGTTCTTTGGGCTGTGTGCTGTTTTCGTGCAGTAATGCTATCTAACTACCCTTTTTCTATGGGGGACTAGCTTTTGTTTCTAATGGGACCATAGCTGCCCGTTGTAAAAAACAGGGTCATTTTAGTTTCGACTATTCGACATATTGATAATCTATGATCTATGTCGTTAATATATCTATATTTGACAGGTATAATTATGTATAAGCAAGACATTTTGTAAGAAAATTTTATTTTAACATATAGGTCAACTGACTGATAATCTTCAAAATTCAAAGCTGTTACCAAACTAACAAAAGTATTTTACAGACAAATATTTTCCAACATACAATTGTGGTTTAATACAATAATTGGGTATAATTATAATAGTAAGAAGAAGAAGAAGAAGAAGAAGAAGAAGAAAAAGAAAAAGAAAAAGAAAAAGAAGAAGAAGAAGAAGAAGAAGAAGAAGAAGAAGAAGAAGAAGAAGAAGAAGAAGAAGAAGAAGAAGAAGAAGAAGAAGAAGAAGAAGAAGAATTTTCAATCAGTACTATACTGTGGAAGTGAACATAACTATTAACTGACAACTGGCTACCTTACTTTTTTCCAAACTGGACTTTGTTGTTTATTTATATGCTTCGCTATAGAACTTGTTTACGTTAAAAAAAAATATCAAACAGTACAAACCAGATGCCCATTCTGCTTACATTAATACGGGAATTACAAACACTTGCTGCTTTCCAAAATATTTCACCAGGACACATTTTATTGATTAGAATTTGACTATTCCTGTACATAGTTTCAATGGGCGCTCCAAGTGGTCGTTAATTGGCTGGTTTGCTTAAAACTGATAAAATGAAGTCCCTGTCGTAACTCTGTTGCATTTTTACCACTTTGCTTTACATTGTCATCCCTGTATTGCACTTTTTAACCGATATGCTTCCAATTTATGACTTCTTTATCAGTGCTTACACACATTAAATTTCCATACAGTGGCTAATTAGGTGATATGTGAAAAAAAAGACAAATTGGAATACTTGTAACTATGATTCACTCTTTACCATGATACTACGGTCCTTTGCCCCTGAGCTGCACTTTTTCTGGATACTGGGTCGTTGTTGCCGAACATAGATTCAGTTGACCCCACCTGGTGGTTATATGCATAAGATGTATTTTGGTGCACCTGTGACACCTTTGCTGCATTCCCTATCTTTATGACGAATTTTTTATTCCTCTGCTGTACTTTAAAAAACTGTGCTTGCAATTTCTGAATACTGTGTCACTGCTGATAAGTCAAAAGTTTGTTCAAATATATATCAATTAATGTTCTTTCACGTAACATTGTGCTGCACCTAAATATCGAAACAGTTTCATGCTTCAAAAAGGATTACTGGGAGTATGTTAGGACTTCCGATGCCAAAAGATTTTGACGAGGATTTTTTGACAGATTCATGTCGATCTAAAAATCTTTTTGTGGACTTGTGTGGATGGGGATCATTATTGAGATAAGTGGTTTGAACAAGCGGTTTGCATAAAAGAAATTCTTGTGTGTACTCAGTACCTATGGTATTTATGCTTGTAAATTCTGTACTGTACTGCAGTTTCTGACACTTCCATAGTAAATTGGATGTTTTTTGTGATTATTGTTAGCACAGTCACAGTTGCATTTGCTGAATCAGGCTCATAAATTTTGGGAAAGACGTGTCACTAGCACCATTTCTCTCTCTCTCTCTTTCTCTTTCTCTCTCTCTTTTTCTGTCTCTGTCTCTCTCCGTCTCTCCCTTTCTTTTTCTCTTTTTCTGACTCTGTCTCTCTCTCTCTCTCTGTCTCTCTCTCTCTATCTCTCTCCCTCTCAGTTGCTGCATATACAGTTCTTTGGGCTGTTGGCCTCGGACTCAAATTAGACTAGGAATTTAGCGAAAAC
Organism: Hermodice carunculata; assembly: GCA_964020975.1. Taxonomy (NCBI): domain Eukaryota; kingdom Metazoa; phylum Annelida; class Polychaeta; order Eunicida; family Amphinomidae; genus Hermodice; species Hermodice carunculata. The sequence continues at coordinate 49,292,122 of OZ026613.1, forward strand.
ATCTGGCCATGAAGAGTGTCTTCCGATAGAACTGACATGGACATTTTTATTCCTGGACAACACATCTGATATGGTACGGGCAATATGAGTATTGTTAATCAAGCAGACAACATATTATAGCATAAACATTAGGGTAGCTGCCGATGTATATCACTTAGGGTCAATTAAAATATAAATCAGTTCAACAAATCTGTGAGAGCATACCATTTTATGAAATGCAGGGTACGGACAGTAAAATGTATATACTTGCGTCAGATAATGGAATACTTGATGCAAATGTCAGTCAAGAATGACGGACGAAAGCTGCCACAATGAACTAGCTGTAAAAATAATAAACAATTCTACAAATTAAATACATTCCAGAGAAAGAGAATAAAATTTGCTTCCTAAGTTGAAGCCTGATGGGCAAAAACTGCGTGATAAACCAGTATGCCTGCTTGAAATATGTCCGGAATCAGTATTTCTTTCCCCCGTATACTTAATTTATAGCTTTTTGCTTTTTTTCTGCGATGGGAGATAGGGGTGGTAATTCTAATATTAACTTTGGTGTTTTCTTTATTCATTATGCATGAACCATCCTAGATTTACATTATATCTGCACACGAGCACAAATGCAATCCGCTGATCAAAGGTTATTGACAATTCTAGCTGTTATCACATAGCGACACTGATTCAGTCTTGGTCAACTTGTTTGGTAGCATGCTGTCGGATGCCATGAATTACAAATTAAACAAACATTTTCGCATGAACACCGTATGTTGGTAATAAATCTTACTGAAACATGTGTATAAATATATCCGATTCATTTATGTTTGCTTTTTTTGCTCTGCCATATTACCCAATGTGTATTTTGCCTTGTCTGTGCATGAAATACAATCTTAGATAGCCTAAGGCTGACTGGGTGAAGTAGATTCTCCGTACCTAAAAACCTTAAGCACAAACAGGAAGTAAAGGAAGCTTTGGTATCCTATAAGGAATATGAGAAAAGCACCCGTTGTGGATTTAGCATATGTTATGTGGGATTTGCCTGAAACCAATGCTAAATGGGGCATATGTGGTTCCAGGGGATTGTGCAACAAGAAATTACAGTCCCAGTGCACAGGAGATGGCTTGACTATAGTTACATAACAAGTGTCGTTTCTGCATATTGATCAGCCATTTTAACACCGTTTACTTTAAAATGCTTTTAGTGTATCTCCAGTTGCACCATAACACAGCTCTGTGATCTGGAATAATAACATTTTTACCTCAAAGCCTTCAGTGAGAAAATCAATTAGATATATTACTTTATTTGATTAGTTGATTTCCATTTGATCGCACAGGAGGTTTAAGCAGCGAGCCAGACGCAAAGTGGAGGTCATAATAGCAAATATGGCCTTGATCCCATGGCCCTGCCAGCACCATGGTCCAATGGGCCATTGTACATATTCTTTGCTTTGAAAGAAACTAAAGTCTGTAGTTAAAAAGAATCTGTTTTCAAGGTTCAGAGGACCAATTTAAAACCATCGGTTGCCTTTTATAGTCAGCCTGTCTCAGGTGCGGAGAGAAATTTCCATTCTTTATTTTGGTATTGGAAGATGAATGTTGATGTTTTGGTAACTTTTGAATTCTGTTATTTGTTATTTTTACTTTGCTCTCATTGTTGATTTGTTAGAATGAAATTGTTGAATGTGGATCATGTTGTTTCTGAAGTATGAGATCAAACACTAATTAGTAACAAAATGTTAGGAAGTGGTAATACCAAACAGGTACTTGGTCAGGGTTAATCACATAGTCTGCTGTCTGCTCAGGCAAAGAAAACAAGGCAAACCACCTAGATGTTGTCAAGCTGAAACGTAGAATGGAGGATTTCAGGCTAAACACAACTCTGTACTCTTTCCCTTCCAGAACGTGCAGGAAGATCTAACTGCTTAGGTGGTGTTACTGATTTTGCACCCTTGACTGTCATTACGCAGACAATGCCATCTGTGACTGTAATCGAACTTCCAAATTTCCATCAATCAATAAAGTTATTACGTATTTAGATTGTTCATGAAGCGATCTTTCACCCTAGAACCAACGTAAATAGATTTAAAAAGGAAAGCGATTCTAAAGAGTAAAAATTCCAGGTCAGCTTCCTTAAGGTTTTATGGTGCATTAGGCCGAATATGCTGTGTAGAAAGCTGATGACACAGTGCTTAAACTCGGCAATGAAAGGGTTAACTTTATATCTTAACCCAAGGCAAGGCCCCATAAATATCGAAAGGGATTAAGACTCGGGCTTTTCACAATAGTTTTCAGATGTCTTCATTCAAAGTCTTGAATTTAACTGACAAGACCTTGCTGTATCATTAAATGTGTGTGATTGATGTGGTTGTAAATACATGGTTGCAATCCATATGCTGTTGGAAATCAGCATATAGATTGAAATAAATGGTTGCAAATGTCACCGAGGACGCGACAAAGTTACTTCAAAGTCAGGTAATAAGCATGATTATTTTGAAAATGTTATCATCGAAACCTTAATTAACGACATAAAGTATTGATATCCTTGAGTGTAAGAAGCAAACTTTGTGTAATTCGGCTGCAGTTCTCACTTAACTATGTAGATAATCGTTTTGTTAATATTGGTCATTTGGTTTCGACTAAACAAGCTTCAAACCAAGGCATATCATAGGAAAGTTGGCAAAGTGTTCACGAAGTTAACTTTCTCGCGACACAAGCTGACTCTGTCTTGAGATATCTTAAAAGCTTTCCTACGACCAGGGTTTTTTGCATTTGTAGTGTGGAAACTAATCTATTTAAATTGAGATCCCAACATAGTGCAGCAATGTTCATTCACACATGAAACTTGACTACTTGTGCATCCACTTTTCAACCTGAAAGGAAAATGGCGCGTGTAACTCCAATGCATAGGAAGAGACGTACATACGCATGTATCTGGTATAAGGGTTCTGGTTGGTGACATGACATGTCCAATTACAAACCATTCTTAATTGTTTGTCATATTGCTAATTTGAACTTTACTAACATCAGAGGCGGCAATCTGGTTAAGCAACTTATTTGGCAGTTTTTAGAAGAATATTGCCATTTCCATACAGCCTTGGATATGTCAAGACTATAGCTGACCCGATTTGGCCTATCGTGTAACCAATTAACACTTTTATTTGATGCACTGATGTTTTTCGAAAAGGGACATTGTTAGATTATCATTGTGTTTTTAACTTTTTACCTGGAACAAAATACCTAATCACATGCATCGATTGAATGAAATCCTTACTTTTATAGAGAGGTAATAAGCTAAATTTCATTGCTTTATATATCTTCATATTCTACAGTAGCTTATTTTATTTATATGTTTTGTGACCAAAGGACGGCCGTGTCTCGAACAAGCAGCATCGGCACCAACCACCTAGCCGAAAATGGGAAATGTACATACTAACTTCACCAAATCCCCATTCTTAATACGAATGGTTCAATGGAGGCATGAATGTGTGAATGCCATAAAATTGACACAGCCCAGTTCATTATATTTATTCCAGTACAAATGGAGTGCTGTGTTCGGAGTTCTATGTATATATTCTGCTTGTACTTTGTGTTTTATTGACCGCAGCCTGAGGAAAAACAACCATATGCCGATTTGGTGTCCTATAATAAGGATACTCAATTATTATGCAGAATCGGTTATTTTTGAAAATGTAACTGCATTGTGCCGGAACACCCCAGTGCATGTTAGAGCTAAAGTATCTTCAAGAAAGCTTTCATGAAATAATAAGGTTTTGCCTGTGAAAAGCTAAAATTGATTCAGTTTGTCACAGCCATGATTTCTCCCAAGAGAAAAGAAAAAACTGTTGGTCCTCTCTCCCTTCGATTCTGCTCAGTTAACCATTTTCTGTTTGAAAAAGTTAACTTAAAAATAGATATAGCAATAGTTAATCTATTTGGTATTAATTTACATGCTTCAAAGTTCATTTTGTTGTTTCTGTGGGACCTGTAGCATTGGTTCTATTGTTATCTTGCACATGAACAAGTTTTAATTTTACTTACGACATATCATATATTTTAGCTCCTACCATGCTTTTGCCAATACCTCTCAGGTAACGGATAGTTTGTTAGACTTGCAGTATGCCTATGATAATTCAAGTATATGCATCTTTCTTATTTTCCTTAAACTATAAGTAGTAGTATGGACAATTTTTAATAATTTCAATAGCTTTGTGTGTAAATCCAATGTATGCTTGTCAGTTGTACCATAAATGAAACAAGAATAGTCACGTAAGTTGGGAAAAACATATACTTCTGAAGCTCTGATCCAAATATACTTTATATGTGCATATTGGTGTTTTGGTAATTCTTGAATCTCTGCCTTTTGCTGTATTTAACTATGCTTTCATTCTGGATTTGAAATTTATGAATATGGGTTTTTTTGTGAACTATTTGGTGTGATATACGATTTCTTTGGATATTTTGTTTGCAAAAAGAAGTTTGTATACCGTCTCGGTACAGCCAGCAAAACAAAAAAGTAGATGCAACATTTTCCGGTATAGAGCTTGCACTGGATATTTTTTTTCCAAAATGTTGATCGAAACCGGAGCAGAAACCTCAAGAACCTGGGCAAAGTTTGCTGCTTGAACATTGTTCTATTCATATGCAATGTTGTTAGCTTTTATAGCTTGCCAATGGGCAATGCCAACAAGGGCTGGAGACAATCACCAAACAAAGGCAATGGTGGTGTTACTAATGTTAACCCAAACAAATTATACAGCTTCTGGTTTTCACATACACACACCAAGGACATATGACATAAGGTCAGTGGGTCTTTTCAAGTACATGTCTCAATAACAATTGGAAACAAAACAGGTTCAATACCACACTTTGTAGCACTACCACCTGTAATCCTGAAAACCCACCTAGAAACACAAGCAAGTTGATATCAAACCAGCCTTCCAGCAAACTTGGGGGGAAATCGAGGCAAACAGTCATAACAGGAAGAGATTAAGATCATAACAAGACAAAAACAGGAATGAGTGTCACTTCCCAAATTCACTTGTGCGAAAAGCTAAGTTTGTTTTCAGGGGCAAATCTACAGCCATATGTCATCGGTCAAACAAAAGTTTTGACATGTTTGAATTAAAAAAAAAAAAAAAAAGACTGGGAAAGAATAACGTGGTATTTATAAGACTTATTTTATGAACTTTATGACGTTTTATCAATGTGGTACGATATGCCACGGAAGCAAGAGATAACTTCAAATCTCAGAAAAAGGAACAGCAGTACACACGAAAGAAAAACAAAGTGAATGAGAAATACGAAGTATAAAAGCATTTTTAAGACAGTGATAGGAAATGGAAACACACTGTCAAAAGAGGTGTGGAATACCTCAGAGATGTTGCTCGACAAACCAGTGATGATAGCAGAAAACGCCATAGAACTCGTTGTGGAGGAAGCTGAAATCGCAAAAGCCTTCGACAAATTCTTCCTAAACATTGCCTCAAACTATTTAGGCGTAAATACCTCACCACCATGTTTTATTAAACTAAAGCAACATTTTGCAACAACATCTTGACTCACAAGTGGTCTTCCACACCCATCTGATGACCACTGAATTTGTATATAAAAAACTGGAAAACTTCTGGTGCTCAAAAAAGACTGGGACAAACCAGATGAATTCCAAGATCATACAACTTGCAGCAGATGAAGAGGGAAACGATTGTGTAATATTTACAGCTTACGCATAACTACGGGCATATTTCCAGATACCTGGAAGATCGTAAGTTCTATCCTAATATGTAAGACCGGCTCACTTTAAGTACCAGAACGGCATGCAAAAACTCATCTGTATCACCATATAAAGCAGTGCTTTCAAAATGCCAATCAGGGTTTCAAACCCTGCGTTCATGTAAAAAAAGCCATGGCATATATTTGGTCAAAGACTATTAATGAAGAAAAAATGGCTTCATAGATGTACGCGAAGCATTCAACCTTGTGAGCCACCAGCTTCTGTTAGAAAAGTTAAAAATCTATCAGGGTGACTGTTAGGTTATATCGTGGGTTTCCTTTTATTTTGAACAACAGGACCCAGATTGTTAAATTTCAGACTACCCTGTAACAAACTATAGTGAGACGAACCCGAAGGGACTATCCTTGGTCCTGTTTTATCCTGTTTATAAAGGACCTTCCCTTGCAGCGTGAAGCTGGTCATTTGGAAATTATGCTGATACTGCATCAATCCGTATGCAAGGAAAATTTCATACAAATCTAAAGATTGATGTGATGAGAATCAAATGTTCATAAATACCAAAATCAAAACCTGTGCTGACAACAACCACAATACAAAGAGCTAAACGTCTACATAAAAAGTCTTTTGACTGCTCAGTTAGTGCGAGACAGCTCCAAATTGTCACATGAGAAACGTTTGGGAAACGTTTGGGAAAACAAGTCGATTCAAAACTCAAGTGAACAGAGCAGTACAAGTGAATACAACGCGATGCAAGCAAAAATGTGACCTTTTTAATACGCATTAAAGGATATTTCCTGCCCACCCACGAAAAATGCTTCACAATTTTTAAATTTTACTCCTTTTGGACTACGATTGTTTTATATGAGAATACTACATGGTGAACTCCCTATTGCAGCTCCAAAAACAGGCAATACACATGAAAGTGGATATGCCGTTTGATGCTCCTTGCCATCAACTGTTTCATCAATGAAATATTATGTCACAGAAAGTCAGAATCTCTTTCAAAAGGGTAGCCATGGTGTACAAATGCTTCAATGGAATTGTGCCATCGTTAATACCAGACATGTATCAGGACAGGTCAAATATAAATACAAGAGTTACGAGAGCTGCAAGTGGCCACCGATGTCTGCCAAGTGCAAACGTAAAATCATATAAATATTCGTTTTCTGTTACTGGGACCAAAGACTAGACGAAACAAGACTTAAATTTACCAAAAGCATATATATATATATATATATATATATATATATATATATATATATATATATATATATATATATATATATATATGTATGTGTGTGTGTGTGTGTGTGTGTGTGTGTGTGTGTGTGTGTGTGTGTGTGTGTGTGTGTGTGTGTGTGTGTGTAATATTGTAGACGATCTGACATGGGGTGACACTTGCATGATGGTAATAGTACTAAACCCCAAACTCTCAGCAAGATACTTGAATACCATCCTCTTAATGACCACTGGGGTAAATTGTGGCATATGATTTTAAAAGCTATAAAATCTATTATTTCAGTGATTTTTCCCGCTAAAAGCAAGAACCACTTCACGCACCCCCATCCAACCACCCCATCCCTCTTAATGATACTAACATACCATAGGCAGATTCCCGTACTCAGCTTGGCGTTACCTTAGTAAGCAATCTTTCTTGGCATGCACATATCACACTCATCAGGAGCAGGGCTAGTTAGCCTCTCCGTAGACTTGAATTTAAGCTATCACAAAAAGCTGTCGAGCGAATATTTTTTTAACGGTGAGGCCAATTCCTGTCTATGGTTGTGTTATTTTTGACAATTGTGGGCCAGGCCTGTGCGACTTAGTAAAGCCGATTGTGTTTGAGGCAGGCGAGATATGCGCTCGTTCACTAAGACACGCGTCACGTGCCAATAGCTCACACGAACTTGGTTGGCCAACGCTGGCCAACAGACATAAATACTTCAAACTGCTTCTTTTCGACAACATGTATCCCAAACTAACACTAACCTATCTGTCCTATCTTATACCTCCTGCACCTGCAACTGTTAGTCGCAAGTTCCGACAATCTTCTACGCCCCATCAAATAACTGAACATAACATTTTTAAATGCCCTTCCTCCCTGATGCCATAAAACTATGGACAATTCTACCCACTGATATAAGTAACACCCTCTCTCTCCAGATATTTAAGTCTAAACTAAAAGCCACTTTGCTTGCACTTGACATTGTCCCAGATTACTATTACTATGGTCACTGATGTGCAAATATTCGTTGTTCTCAGTTACGATGAGGTTTCCCTGAGCTCATTTGCGATATTCATAAAGTTAACATTTTCCAACAACCTACATGTGCCTGCTCCCATCCCACTGAAGATATTAAACTCTTTTGTTCCCAACGTCCAAAATTTGTCTGGAAAGGACAGTTACTTCTCCATTGGCCAATCACTTATCGCTAATAGCTCCTGGTGTTCATCCAAAACTTAAGCACACATGTCACTATCGATAGACTGGTTAACATCTTTTAATTTGGGATTTAGGAACTAACAGAGGAATATAACACATTAATTTCGCAGCTGTGCAAAACTTTATTGTGCAAACGAGACACTTTATATTATAACAGAGTATTTCATCAATCCTATGCTCTACACATCGTATGAAGTTTTGCGTAATTGCAATGTATCAAGTATTGTTTAGTGTATTTATCTTATGTGTTACCCATATTGTTCCTTTCACGTTCAACTGATTATTGAGTGTAAGAAAATATGCACAGCGCGCCCATGGGTCAACATGCTGGGTGGTGGACACTGGACAGTGCAAGGCAGTGAAGGAACACCCCAGCTGCCAGTTGCAATGGTGGCCAATTATCTGTAGGAATTTTCGCATGCCCTGCAGCCGCGCCAAACAGCATATGGATTAAATCTATGTGTCGCTTCCCTGCTGAGTAGTCCATTCTAGGAACTTGGTCTGCATTACTAGGCGGATGGAAAAGTAGTTCCCGTTTCAGGCGACACCTGTAATTCGTATATGTGGGTGCGTATTTGCATGTGTCTTTATATGAAATATGTGTAAATTTCTACTGTATAGTTTTTTTGGCGTGGAGAAAAATCAAAAGGCAACTAGAAAACAAAGATTTCCTTGAAAGCAAATCCATGTGAACAGTTTACATATATTGATAGCAATAATGGCCCCTTTCCCACTAATACGCTGTTGGAGCCTCGCCCATAGTGTTAGTCATAACTCATAATCACAGGAAATATAAAATGTGTATTTATCCTCAAATTTGTGTCCAAATTGAAACTGTGTTACTTTCAAGTGCTAATGACTTGCTTACATCTGTATATCTGTTTCTCTTTGATGATTATTTGTACATCTTGATAGCAAAACTAGTTTGAATTGTGGTTTCTCAAATATCCTCATGTTGCTGTAAATCATTTACACTATCATCAATTACCTTACAAGCCAGTTGTGGAAAGTTAATAGTTCCCGAGGATATCATAAGGTTCTTATATTGCATGAATACCCTGTATCCCTGTATAGTTATGAATTAAAAAACAAACCATAAAACTTCACAACCTTTGATCGTGTGTTCATGAGCTGAAACACAAAAACAAACAACCAATAATGTCTACAAGCTTATATTTTCTATCTGCTTTAACCTTATAGTGGACTGAAACCTCCAAATGCTGCAAATTAGTGTAATTGACTGAAATCTATGACCTCTGGCAATGTGATCATTAGATCCAACACCCAAACAAATACATCGGTACACTTGCTGTGTGTGATCGCAGCTGCAAGCAGCCACATTGCTTGTTGTGGCCACACGTCCTGAACCGACGAATCAGATTCTTTGAAAATTCACCTGCACTGAAAGGTCACCTGCTGTGTATGGTCACTTTTTTCTGGGCTGAAGGGCTGGTCAAACACAGCGGAAACCACTAAATATCACTACAGCAGTCCCTCTTGGCAGCACTTAATGTCATGCGCCACACCCGACCGACCTGATGTGAATTCAGGGCCCAGATCGGATTTAACACAAACTCGAGAAACTTCGAGGTCATAAATAATTTCTAGAATGCTAGTGTCAACAGCAAAAAATCTGATGACACATGTATTGTTATCAACAATTGCATTAATGTAAGGAAATGAAATGAAATGAAACTTTATTGACTGCACTACATCAAACAAAAAGACAGTAGCATTTTGTCAAGTACACGTACAACGGGCAAAGCACCAAGAAGACATGGAAAAAAGAAGAAGAAAAAAGTCTATATACAGCTCAGGAATGCCTCTAAATTCCTTACTATAGTGGTTTCCCTCTTTTGGCCAGACAATTTGTTATATATTTTTCCACAATTTTGATTAATTCAATGTCTCGTAATTCCATTATGAAATTAAATAATTGTCTCGTATCGTCTTGTTTCACATCTACAAATATATTTTTTATTTGTTTCAACATAACATTTCGGGGTATTCTAAATTGGATACAATTTAATACAAAGTGAATTTCATCCTGGATGAGGTTACATGTATTACATGTCCTGAGCCTTACTGCTGTTTTGTGGGGACGCTTATGTCTACCTGTTTCAATGTGTGGATTATGGGCACTGATACTTAGCCTAGTAAATTTTTTGCGAATATGAAAACTGTTTATAACGTCTAGATATATTTCAAAATTTAAGTGTTTTTGTACTGGACATAAGTTCTTAATTTACATTTACTGTCATTTTGTTGTGACATACCACTTTCCCACTGTCTCTGAAATTTTTCCTGTAGTTTGCTCATAAATAACGTGGATGGAATATGCCAGATCTGTTGCCTTGATTATGCCAAGGTTCCTGGAAACCAGTCGCCAACAATATATCTTTGATGCTTTTCACCCACAATGACTGGTTTTGATTTTCATATGACATTTCAATATTGCACAAATAAGAATCTGATAAAAGGGATTTTTTTTCACTGTTCGCAATCCTAAACTAATGTTTACACACCATATTCATTATCTTCAGGGAAATGGGGGTACATCCAAGCTCACCAAGGAGAGCTATATTACATGCTTTCCCATTCACTCCAAGGCAAAACTTCAGAAAACCAATATAAAACCTTTCGATACCAAATTTGAAATATCCTGAAATACTGTCAGTTATTATTGACTTGGATGGGCCAATCGCATAAGCTCCCCAAATTTCGGACGCATATAACAACATTGGGGAAATAAGTTTATCCAGCATGAATAGATACATTTTGACATGCACATTACTATTTTTAAAGACACGCTTAAGCCTCGCTAGGGCCTTACTTGCTTTATCACGTAATAATTTGATTGTGCCATCGAAGGAGCCAGAAGCCGAAATTCCAATGCCAAGATATGTATATTTAGAAACTATATCTAGTTCAACTTCGTCTAACATAAATGATCGATTTAGTTTTTTGCCTGTTTTATCAAGAATAAAAGAAGCCAGAGGATGATGAAGAGTTTTTAACAATGAGGTATGAGAACCCTTTCTCGGCGATTACTGAAATATCTTTCGAACCATTGGATGATGGGTGGGGTATTGCTTGGCTGATGCATTTTCAAGAGGAGGTCTGCATGTCATACAAGCTCAAAAATTGTTCATGGGAAAACCTCCTGGTCTCTTTGCTTAGTTCCAGGCCATTATGTTTTATGTTTATAATTCTGATCAGTTGGTTTATTGTGCAGTCGTTGGAAACGAAGTCGGAATTTCGCCTGGTCATTTTCCATTAAATACTCATATAGGTTTTTGAGCATCAATCTTTCAAGACCATTGAGACGTTACATGATAAGGATGTTGGCTGGAAGTTCGATTTTAATTGCATATTCGATTCCGTGGGAACAAGAAAAATATTTGACTGTTCTAATGCGTAGGAAATTCACCAAGAGACAGTGAACAATTAAACAATCTTGTCAGCGACATTGAAATGCAGAAATTGTTATTGGTTAAACTTAGCCGTAAGAGCTACCCCCTCATTTTAGATTGGTTATTGCCCCTTTACATCAATAGCAAATATCATCAGATTACATAATGCAACTGCAAATATAAGTATATTGCGGACCTGTATCTGTACAATAAACACCACTCTGAAGCCCCAGTCTGTACTTTGATAACTCCACTCACATATCCCTCTGTGTTGTTTTCGAAATGGTTATAGTTAGAGCCGTAATCAAACTTTTGTCGCTTACGGCAGCCACAAGAGCAACAGACTCGGATGGCTATTGTACCGGTACTTTCATTGATTATAGATACCCATCCATTGTCCCTTTTTCCTGTTCTTTTTGTTTGAATCGGATCACATGCACACTATACCTATTATGTATATTGTATCTACTGAATCCATCGGTGTGTGCTGGCGTGTGGGAAGTCATTGTATAAATATGCCGTATCTATATCAGCATTCCTTTTTTATTACGGCAGCCGTAATCCCACGATTTATATAACCACGACCAAAATATGTAGGCTTTGTCAATACTGATTATTCGCCGTACAAAAAAATGACTATTTCTCTGAGTACAACGTGATCGTCTCAAGAAAAAAGTTATATGCTTATATAATATAAATCCGACTTTATAGTTACAACAACAATAACTCATAGTTGCGGGGGATATGTCAACCAACAAACCCATATAGATGTTTTCTTCTGTCCACACATATCGGTTGAAATTGCACCTACAGTATACAGCGGCAGGTTTAGTTCTGTTAGGTGCGTGGAAGGCATTGTATAAAATACATGCCGTAACTGCATTAGCATTCCTGTAGAGTTACAAAGGATGCAATTCCACTATTCATTTCAATCCCCAAAGTATAAACAACCCTATACCCATTTAGATATGACATATAAGCAAATGTATAACTCGGGGTTTTAATAACAATTTTTGGTCTGGAGTAAATACTCTTTCAATGATACATAAAAATTTTTAAAATCTTCGTGCACTTCGCGCAAAGTGCATCAAGAAAACGTGTTGATAATATGGGTCATTCCTTATCGCCGAAAATGGTAACTTTAGAATAAGCATGCTGGTACTGGAATGAAAGGTCTTTTGAAGGGAGTTGGTGTGTTGATTTCAGTATTAAATAACCATAATTTATAACTAGCTGCAGCAATCACTTGATCAATCTTCACATCCCGTCATTCGTTTCTTCTTCCCGGGTTTCACTTCCAGATTGTACTGACTAAATAAATACAACTGTTTGCTTTAGCATCTTGTGTGAACTTACAGTAGACCTACACATGAAAAGTTAAAATTACGAAACTTTCAAGTATTTTATGAACAAATATTAATATACCAAGAACGAAACCGTGACCCTAAAACTAAGGAGGCTTCCGCCTCTCCTGCTGAAAAAAATACTTGATAGAATGTAAGTTGCAGCAAGTGTTGCTTTAAACATATTCATAAGCAATTAGGAAACAGGGCAATTCCCTGGACAAATCCTTCTCGTAGCGGAGACAAGCGCACAGGACAACACGTTACAGCGTACTCAAAGAGGTAGTATGCCACTGTTTAGACAAAAAAGAGTGAGAGTTTAATCCCTATTGCTTCTATACATGGAGAAGGAAAGATAAAAAGACATAGACGAGACAGATAGTGGGCTATAACTATACCCAAAATTATGAATAACAATGGATTCATTTCGCTGTAAGTGTGCAGCAGGTCTTATTACAACGAGTCTCTTTAAAATTCATGGGACGGCACCGGTGACGAAACAGTTATTGTTAAGATATATTTCTGGAGCGAAAGACAAATTTCTTTGTTTACTCTAAAGTCACAATCTTTCGCTGCATATAAAACAATTTGTAAAGTAAACGGATTAACAATTAGAATAGAAAAGTGTAAATTATTCCGAAATACCCTGTATAGCGGACATGCAAAAAGGTGGTGTCATACACCTTCGACCACACGCCCATAGTTTCAAAAAGGAGAATCGACCACGCCTATTATATTAGGTGTTTATTTTGTTGGCTGCTGCCCATTGTAAGTCTAACGTAAAATACAGAAAATTTCCCGCCCCAACATAATAAAAAGAATTATGTACAACTGGGCTATGGATACCAGGATTAATTTTAATTTTGAAGGCATTTAGGGATGAAGCATTGACGCATTACGGGTATCAAGAGGAGGTGAATTCCACAACCTGATTGCAGAAGGAAAGAAGGATCAATGATCAAAGTTGCAGCTTGCCGTAAACATTTATTTAACGAAGCATCTTGTTGTATGCCGCATCTACACAATGTATCTCTCTGCGACCTGTCTTTGGACATTTACACACATGAACCTTCAGCTATCTTTGTATATATGTCAAGCCAGTCAGTACATCCACTTGCTTAAATTTTCATACTAAGGTAGCCCCTCCGATAGCGGATCATTAATCCTTAACAGGGATCATCCTGACAGCCTTTCTATTGTAATACGTGCCATAACTCATATTCTCTTTGGTAGCGACGAATTGTCCATTCCCTTCAACATACAAATTTGTAATGCTTTCCACAGATACATCGTAGACACAAAACGCTTCACATTTTAGTTGTGTTATGCATAAGCAGTTATTTCAATTGAGTTAGTCGCTGATTTACCTAAACTTATTTCTTAAGAGTCCTTTTGAAATTTCCTGCCGCTAGTCCGTATTATTGTGAACAGGGACGTATATGTGTACATTCTACCTGCAGTGAACTATTTTGCTTGTTTTGTATTTTGGTGACTTTAACTATTTTGATTTTTGTATGTGGGGTACAAATCTGAAACATGTATACAGCTTCTTTGTTAATTGGGTAACTTTGTTCTTGTTTTGTCCTGTGTGTTTTGTAATATATACTTTGTGTGTCACTCCATGTTCTGGAGAACCTCCCAATTAGTGACATATACTATATGGCGATCCAGTTGAAATAAATATGTTTGAACCAAAACTACTGATGCCCAGAAATATTCCTGCACTATTTCAAAACAATTGGCCAAGCAATTCCTCGGGAGAATATTTTTAATCGGGCAAAATCATTAAACAAAAAATCATTAAGCTCCAAAAATTAGTGGAGCATGACCATTTGAACAAACTCATTAGACCCCCGGGCAGTGTACATCCTCCCTTCCACAAGATATATTTCCATCATGTTTCAGCGCAATCAGAAATATGGTTTTGCATAAGAAGTTTGAAAATAGCAGAGACACAAAACTTCGTTAAAAAATTCAGTGCTCCTTTGTTGAACAAATTAATATATATGGGGGCTCACAGAAATGTTCTCATGTCATTTCTAAGTAATTTGCCAAGCGGTTTCGGACAAGGGTGTTTTTTTTTTAATTGAGATTTTGCCAAAAAATTAACCAAAAAGTCATTGAAAATTTAGAAATTAATGGAGCAAGCATATTTGTGCAAAGTTAGTTGAGACTCGCCCAAGGTGCCTTTCGGCCAAGTTTGAAGTCCATCTTACCCACGATTTTGTTAAAAATGTTAATTGTGGACGATGAACAAAGGCTTATCATATAACCTCAGCCGAGGTGAAAACTAAAGCAGATTTTACGGAAAAAAATGCTTAGATCAGTACATTTACGACAGCCGACAACTTGATCACATGTTTTTTCCCATGCTGTTATGTTTACGGAAATGTCGCCCAGATGCTTGGAGATGTACGCATGGCACAGATAATACATTGATCGCATGCATAACAGCTTCCCTTGGCTCTGTTTACGTATAGGTATACGTTAGTGGATATAGTTACGGTAACGTTGTGGGTTATCATTACGACAGTCACGTGACTGCCGTAATGATAAGGAATGGAAAAACCATTTAGTTTGCATCGCCAAAGGCACACTCGGTGGAGTCCACCAGCCTTTTCCCATGAGGTTGTCTTGTAGACTGCTACATTCCATTCGTAGCCAAGCAAAAATAACGGCTAGTCGACGGTCACCAATGTAGAACACCTTGTTTGTTTTACCAACATTACTGATACGGTTAAGATTGTTTTTGAAATCATGAGCAGACTCAACGTTATCACAGACAGAGGCAACTCGTTCCATAATCACATCACAGAAGGAACGAATGAACCACCGAATAACTTCGTTCACCTACGTATGTTTGACAAATTGTGAAGTGATCTGACATTGTACCAATTGCATTCAGGCACAGTGTTTAGAACATGATTCATCAAGTTTTGAAGTGCAAGACCATGCATTATATTGTAGAATAGGATCAATTTACTTTTCTATCTTCTCTATCATAGTTTTTCAAGGCCTGCTGACTCATAGATATATTGTGGTTAGTGCCCCTTGTCACCCCATTATAACTCGCCGCGGACAACTCAACATTTCCCAGCTGCTGAGACTCCTGAAAAAAGGGGTCATTCCTCACAACTGAACGATAACCAAGAATCGGTCGGACAAAGCTGTAATGAATAATTTGCAATGATTTCCTACTTAAGCGATATTGTATGTCTTTTATTATAGTAACCATTTTCGTCCTTTGTAACCAAGCTGTTAATGTGACTGGTCCAAGCCAACTCTCATCTTATAATCAAACCAAAATGCTTATGTTCGTTTTCTTACAATGAAATTAAATCAGGGTAATTGAGATATATTCTTTTCTTAGCTATAATTATACTCCTTATTTTTGACGGGCTAAAGGAGATCAAGCATCTATGCAATTAACTCTCCATCATCTCTTTCATATCCAGATTCATAGCCTATTTGTGTTGGACACTTGTGTCTAAAGAGTAAATTAACACTTAGCATACAATGGTCGCAGTTACCGAACGCGATAGGTGCGTTTGCGCTTCGAATAAATGTTGGAGTATTGGTTATTAGCTGATTGACACACGACGAAGTAGTTTCCGTTATTCTCGTTGTCTCAGATATGTGTATATCAAGACAATTTACATAACAGAATTCAGTCGGTTTCCTTCCGTGAGTAGCTTTAGAATCCGCATTTAGACCTGCCATCAAAATAATTTTATCAACACCCGAATCCCTCTGTCGAGATTGACTTGTAAATGTGCCCAAAATCATACTAGCGCAATTCGGAGGCCGATACAATACCGCAATCAAAAACGTATTATTGTGTGAATGCACCTCAACCCAGAGTATTTCCAAACTGGAATCGTAACGATAATCTCGTCGTTTAATTACCAATGAGCGTGATACATATGAAGCCCCCCACACACACACACACGCGCGCGCGCGCGCGCGCGCGCACAGGTACCTGTAGGTCCATCTCGTCTGAGAATTGGATGAAAGGCGTCAACAATTAGATCATTATACATGAGTTGAGTCAGGACAACATTCGCACAGTGTGTGTAACTACCAAATGTATATGTATATACACCTTTTAATGCGACCGGTTGCATTTAACCATTCAACCATTAGCAATTTCTAAACATCTCTGAAGTGTATGATTCATTGTACATGTAAAGCTGTCGGAGTAAAACGGCAAGCAATACTAACAAGCACACACTACAAAACAATAACCATTAACGGCAGAATAAATGATGCATATACTCGAACTAGAAGTAGTACTTCTGTAACAGATAGTGGCAAACATATAGCTCTTTACAGACGTTACACAAGAGTATGAAAAGCCGAGGTAAACAAAGCATGTTTTACAAACAGAGAATATTGTCGCTGGAAAACTCAATGTTAAGTGGAATTGCCCCAAGAGAAACAGAGAACACACATGCACAGAACTGTCTTTTAAAAAAAGTTATAAATGGCATCACGGGTAACGTAAAACATCATGTATGCTTCTGCTTCTAAGCTTACTACACAGTTAAACGGCGGAAATTACACCCCACCTGATCGGTTACCTATAATGTACAGTAAACAAAAATGTGACTGAATAATATAGTAAATCAAGTTTCAAATGGTACTTCAAATTCGAATTGTTATGACGCTAGTCCAGACAGTCTTCGACTTCTGTACTGCTGTTTTGATCGTTCGCCCAAAAGAAATCAGACATCGAGGAGCCCCCACTGGTTAGTTGGCACGTTTTTGTGACGAGCCGCAACACAAGTAGAACAAATACAAGTGCTAGTATTGTGTCCTGTCAGTGTGGCTTGGTTTAGGTATATGAAGGTCTGAACCCTCTCAACCAGCATATATATATATATATATATATATATATATATATATATATATATATATATATATATATATATATTTGGGTCTTTTTGTCCAAAACCACTCCCTAGTAGTCATTACCCTATTCCGCAGTCCGAACCCTTTACTCTCCATAAGCTAACCTGTCCCTGTCTAATCTGTATACATAGAAGTACTATTGTCCATATTGCATACGTTCCTCTGTAAAATTTTGACATAGGCGGTATTAGCCCAAATAATAAATTAAAGGGTCTTCAGCGGGTAACCACTCAACATGTTTCGGAGCGTTTTACCCATTAATGTATAATTATATGTATAAAAAGTGAATATGAAACATATTTTGACAGCACAGTGGTATGTAGAGGGCCAATCTGTCTAGAGGACAGAATAACGTGATATACGACTTTGACGTCGTTATCAGACTTTAACAAGGATTTATGATCTTAAATTCAAGTTCCAAATGCATCGTTAGATCACAATTAGAATGACATTCTCAAACACTACGGTGCTACACTCAGACTTAAGAATACGATTTATAATTATAGCATCACTTTGCAATAATATACGGATAAAAAACATAAAAAGAATGTGGTGTCTGTTTAAGGTGACATTAAGAAAGTTTGTGACACTACAAAGTAAAGAACTAAATATTTCTGTTAAATTACCCGAGAACATACACTAATATGAGAGAGAGAGAGAGAGAGAGAGAGAGAGAGAGAGAGTGTATTGACTGGTCAGAATATAAGTCCTTACTTGGATGCAAAATCCATGAAGACATACCTGCTATTATTGAAGAAAGTAAAATTTTTCTAGTATCACCGAAAATTGTGACGTATTTGATACTTACTTCGCTAGTCAATGTGCTACTCTTGCCGATAATGATGCACCACCCCTGCCAAACTTTCCGTATCGTAGTGAGGCACGCATGAGTGATTTCATGCTCAGTGAAGACAGTGTCATTAAAGTTTTACTATCATTAAGATTCACCTATGCATCAGGCCCTGACAACATAGGCAATACTCTCCAAAAAAAATACTGCTGACTCCATCACCAAGCCCTTGACAAAAATTTTCAACCTGTCTCTCAGTGTCTCTCAATTTTCCGATTTCTGGAAACGCTCTAATATCTGCCCTGTGTTTAAAAAGTCGAATAAACAAATCAAGAGTAACCATCGTCCAATTTCATTGCTGTGTAACGTTTCTAAAGTCTTCGAGTGACTGGTTGGGTTACTGGGATCACACTATTTCTGTTAGGCCTCAGGTAATGTGGACATTTGTTTAAACTTGTTTTTAAAATGGATTTTCTTTCCTGTTTTACACATTACCTCCTTTGACGTCAGTTTAATTTACCTGGGCATAGCCGAAGGCGGATATATATGTGTGTATATATATATATATATATATATATATATATATATATATATATATATATATATATATATATATATGTATGTATGTATGTATGTGTATATATATACATATATACATAACATTTGTGTATGTGATTCTCTCTCTCTCTCTGTATGTATGTATGTATTTTGTGCTGTTTTCAATTATAAACGTATTCAAGCAATTTTAACTTGAAGAGCTGGTTGTATGACACGGAAGCATAATGAGACCAACAGAAAGTATTTCTAAAAACTCGTAATTACTATTTTTTTTCTTTAAATTACGAGTTGTTTTGTAATTACTATTTTTTTGCTCGGAACGAGTTTTAAACCTCGAAATTAGAAGTTTTTTCCTCGTAATAACGCTTTTTCCCATTTTTTTGTCCCGTAAATACGAGTTTTCCGAGTATCAAAAGTTAACTTGCCAAATCTACGACAATGATATTAACAGCGTACCAACAGGGTCACAAATGCGAAATTGGAATGGTATTGATGATTAAGTTTGCTGGCTAAACTGATGAGACTTTTTTTGCCATTATGGAAAACATTAAGGTTTGGTTGTCTCCATTATTCATGAAGTCATTCATGCAAAATGTTAAAAATGTGATTAAAAAAAAATTATTTTGATATGTTAAAACGTCTGTTTTGTTTCATAATGTTAATTTTACATTACAAGTAAGGTCAACATACTGTACATTTGTTCACTAATATAAAACAAGTTTGCAGGTCAAGTTGATCAAAACTTGCGAAGTATATCTCTTTATGAGCGTACCTGCAACCACCTTGCCTTGGGGTATTTATGTCAAAATTGTCGCACACTGTCCAAATTAACCCTGAATGAATTTCTGACCCTCATATTAGCCATTTCAACTGAACCACCTTTTAGTAGCTAATTAGCATTATTTATGCCAATTAGTAGAATTGAACAGCATTCCAAAATGAGAATGATTTATGATAATGTGACATAGCAGGTATCAGTTAACGTTCTGACTTCAGAGAAAGTGAAGAACACGTATCATAGCGTTGAAAAAACATCAGCTTTCACAAGTCTAAAGCAATTTAGTTTTACTTTCACCCCAAAACAGTTGAGGTCTATGTATTACACATGGCACTTGCTCACACGATTCTAAAGTTCATCAAATATTTCCAATGCATCTCCCCAAGTTAATGATAGGCCTACCTAGTCTGGTAAGAGGGTGTCAGTTCTATACGCATTTATGAAAATTAATTAAAAATCTAGAATTTATAGAATCACCACATATTCAACAAATTTTAGTTAAGGCACCTGTTGTAAACAATTCCTTACATATTCTAGAGAATGTTACCAATAATTTTGGAGAAACGGCACATATCTTGAATATAAAGAACATAAAAAAGAAAGAATGCCGTCAAAAGATCTGGCATTGTGTTAGTAGTTCCATCTTGAAAGGTATTGACATACCATGCACTATGTTTGCAACAAGTTTGGTATCTTTGGTACATATTGGGAGGCTTTTTACATCAAGTACTGCACTCCAATAAATTTTTATCAATTTGGAAGGTGTCATGAGTTTGGGTATCAAGCATGTCAAGGCAATCGTTGATAATTGGAAGTCATTGGAAAAAATGTTCCAACACGTGAACCTACAAAAGTGTAGTGATGGATCAAGTACATAATGAGATAACTTTCATCGTGGCTAAAAAAAAAAAAAAAAAAAAAATGTCATCAGTTCAGTCTGCAGGCTTGTTCTTCAATGCAGTACCTATTTCGAATTTGTGACCCTTTTGGCATGCTGTTAATACCATTGTCGTAGATTTGGCAAGTTGACTTTTGATAGTCGGAAAACGCGTAATTGCCAGGAAAAACTCGTAGTTACGAGAAAAATCTCGTAATTTCGAGTTTTAAAAGGTAATTACGAGAAAAAACTCGTAATTTCGTTACCAAAAAAACCTCGTAATTTTGAGAAAAACTCGCAATTAGAGTTTTCAAAAATAATTCTTGGTGGTCTTATTCGGCTTCTCGTAATTCCGAGGAGACTCATTACTTTGATTTTAAAAACTCGTAATTACGAGTTTTTAAAAATAATTGTTTGCAGAATCATTAATCTTCCCCAGTATACAGCTATATTCTGAAGTAATGTTTTGCTCTGTACTCTTTTTCAGGCTGAAAAAGTGATGAACTGTTGATAGTAACCGCGGTTTCGCTTGTACACAGCTGGGCGTTGTGTTCGGTTACAAAAGAGTGTGTTCACATAAAGGAGCTTATCTATATAGTACCACTGACAGCTTAACAGGTTACCTTATGGCACGTCAACACCAGCCAAACCAAATATACCATGTGTGACGACACGATTGTACCAGCTGGACCGCCAATGAACATACCAGGTAGAGCAGATGTCACTATTAGCAAGTTGCAAGGACGACATTTGATCTATGTATAAACAGACACTTTGGTCAGGAGGGAGATATGGCTGTGTACTGCCTATCTATATTATCTATAACCCTTTTGGTTCCTTCCCCGCATTACGCGGCCCTCTATTACTCTAAACCTGGAGACATTGTGATAGGAGGCCTCACGGCTATCCACCAACAAGGAGACAAGCATGTGCCCTGCAAGCCATTTATTGTACATCCCAGACGCTTGCAGTATGTGGAAGCCATAGTGTTTGTGGTCAATCATGTTAACAAACGAAAACATTTACTTCCCAATGTGAATGTTGGGTTTGCCATCGTGGATGACTGTGACAGTCCCAGTGTTTCTGTGGCCAGGTCTCTGTTCTTCGTTCCCCATGGCGACCGATTCTCGGATGCTTTATGGCCACAGAAAGGAGACAAATTTGATAAATATTTCGACGTGCCTGCCATAGTTGGTCCCATGTCTAGTTCTATGGCCGACAAGGTGAGCAGTCTGCTTGGCTATTTCCACATTCCACAGGTGAGTCCCATGGCCACAAGCGATTCTCTCAGCGAAACGTCAAAGTATCCTTACTTCATGAGAAATATCCCTCCCGATAAGTACCAAGCCCAGGCAATTATCGAACTTATTAATTTTTACAACTGGACTTATATTTCTACTGTCTACATAGACAACACTTACGGTATAAATGGAATCAAAAGTGTAATCAATTATGCAAGGAGAAAGGGAATTTGTGTTGCTTATTCCGGTGAAGTATCTGTCTACTGGGAAGATAAAGACTACGATCAAATGATAAAGCATTTACTTGAGTATAAGACGGCCCGTGTGGTTGTCCTGTATGTGTTTTCCTTGCACGCCCAAAACATCCTCAAGGCAGCTAAGCGAGCCAAAGTGTATAACCAGTTCATATGGATTGGAAGCGAAACTTTTGACAGAAGAGCGTACGGTGGCCTGCATGACGTTGCGGCTAGCTCATTTGCCCTGGCTACTATGCCGGGTGATAAGAGAGCATTTGAGCGGTACTTTGCCTCGCTTACCCCACAAAACAACGAACAAAATCCATGGTACAAGGAATTGTGGCAGCACACGTTCAAATGTTCTTGGAATGTGAGCAGAAACGATGCACAATCATGTTGGCATTTCAAGAATATCACATCATCCAAGGATTATTATGTGTCGTCTGCAGTTCCTTCAATCATAGATGCTACATACACGATTATTCATGCACTTGATGCTATGATGAACGGCCCTTGCAGGGATTCAAATGAATCTGCATCCATTAAGAACTGCATAAAACGTAACGATTTATTCGAATATTTACTAAATGTTTCATTTGACGGTGTTTCTGGGCATGTACAGTATGACAGATCAGGCGATTTATTGGGCGAGTACAGTTTACAGCAACTGGTTAAGTCAGGGGATGGACATGAGGTTGTTACGGTGGGAGTGTGGGACAGGCGAACGGACACAGTCATATTAAACGAAAGTAAAGTACAATGGCACATCAAGTTACGACATGAAGAACTTGGAAAAAGCCGGCCAGATTCGCAGTGTAGCTATCCTTGCAAGCCAGGAGAAGTCATTTTGCAGGGAGAAAAAAGTTGCTGTTGGAGCTGCCATAAATGTCGCAGTAATGAGAGAGTGAGCCGTAACGCAACTGTCTGTCAAGCCTGTCCACTCTACACCTGGCCAAACCAAATCACATTCTTAAGTTGTGATGCTGTATCAGTAACGTTCCTCTCTTGGGAATCCCCGTTTGCCATCGCCCTCCTTGTGCTGGTTTCTCTGGGTATCTTGGTTTGCTTTATTATAGCTGCAATCTTCATTGTTTTTTGGAACGAAAAGGCCATTAAATGCTCCAGTCGAGAGCTATGTTTGTTTATATTGACTGGCATCTGGATATCTTTCCTCAGCACTGTAGTGTTCATTCTCAAACCAAGCCTTGTGGTCTGCTACCTCAGGCAAATTGGATTCCATCTCAGTTGCACGGTAATGTACATACCACTGGCCGTCAAGACAAATCGAATCTATCGATTTTTCAAGGCCGCAGAGAAGTGCACTCGCAAAGTCCAATGCGCCTCCTCGCTGGCAGCATCAGTTATTTCATTGCTGGCCCTCCTACCCCAGGTAAATTTCGCCATTATGTAACTCGTCACCTTTGGTTCTATGCATATTTTCAATTGTTTTTATATTTTGCAATCAAAACCACACTTTGTGTTGTTTTAGCTCAGTCTCAACCTTCGCATAATATTGTATTCAAACCAGTCAATTAAACAGTGCTGGCTGCCTCAGGTTGAATTCATGGTGTAACCCCCCTCCCCATATATAAATATATATATACATATATGTGTGTGTATATATACATATATATGCCAACGATTAAAGCATGCTTTGTTGACGATATGAAGTATATCAAGGAGCACTGGATGCCATATAGCAGAACTCGTCCGCTTCGCTCACTAGCTCACTATATGGTATCCAGTGCGAGTTGATTACTTCATATCGTCTACAAGGCATGCTACAAAGTTTTTACCTCATGTTTGGGTCGATTTGTACATTTCAATACACAAATCAAAAATAAGAACGACACTTGCAGAAAGTTTTACTCCTCATCAACACAATTACCGATGAAACCGGAAGAGTACCGATACATCATATTGCGGCACTGTAGCTTTTAGGCCTATGATACGGTATTTGTATAAGCCTGTTATAGTACTAAAATCGACCCAAACATGATATATATTGATATATATATATATATATATATGTATATATATATATATATATATATATATATATATATATATATATATGTGTGTGTGTGTGTATATATATGTATATGTATATATATATATATATATATATATATATATATATATATATATATATATGTGGGGGTGTTATGTGGGTGGTCTCAGTGCTGTAGTTTCAACTAAAACTTAATTGCCCCCCAACAGCATCGGATTCACGTGATAGCTGATGGACCATCAGTTATTTCAGTGGGTGGCATGTAACCGCTTTTGGAAAATGTTGGCCCGAATTACTTCTTCATTTCTGAACTGCATCCATTAAAACATATAGAAAGCATACTATCGTCATTTATGTGTGAGCAGATCTACTTGACTGGAGTGTACGATCGCCTTAGCCAGTACTATGTTTTCTGTAAGATTGCAGTAGGTATACTATCAAACAGATTTTCAGGGTAATAGAACTTGATGCAAGAGTACAATGTGAAATAAGTGCGAGATGATGCAGGGGCGTGCTGGGCATGTTTGTTTGACGTTTGATTTTATGATTCACAAGAACAAATAGGTTTGATGATTAAAAGTACAGATTCATATACCCTCGGACATAGAAAATAGACATATGGAGCAAACACAACAACGTAGGCCCTTTGGCATACAGGCTTTTGAACAATAATCGGCAAGATCAACTCAGATACCTGTAAAGTCTTAAACACATTTTGACTAAGGAAAAGGATGTTAGTAAATAAATGAAAAAAAGAAACAATAGGATTTTGAACTTTTTTGTTTAACAAACAGCGGGAGGGATGACCGTTGCATGACACAGAGTGGAATTTTACTCCATACACGTGCTATGCTAAATGTAAAAAAACAAGCAAATATTTAAGTGATAACTGAACTTACATGAATTATTTTATTTGAGGTAAAAATGTTTTTCTTTGTATAATGGTTTGATTATATTTTCAAAACGTTCCCTTTGTTCATTAAAGTGAATGTGAACACTATATTATTGTTATACGTTAGTCTCTGCAGGAGGTCTCAGCCCGTGTTTGGAAGTGCCTTGCTTTCTAGCTTTCGATACAAATACTCCAAACGAGGAACTTTTTTTTTTTATTGGGGGGGGGGGGGTGCCGGTAGGAGACATAATTGTGCAATCGCACAATAATGTCTCCTACCTACTATTCACATTGAATTCTGGACGTGATTACGATTTGTTATAACATTATTTTGTTTCATATAAAAAGTAGATCGGGAAATAAGCTGTGAAGCTGTTAGGAATCCTTGTACAAAGTACCTCAACTTTGACAAAGTTTACGCTGCCGTTAATCACAAACAGTCGCATGGTTCATGTTATGGATAAAAAAATTCATGTCACAGTATTTGATGGCTTGTAAACCTGTGCGTAAAGAAGTCTATTCCACACGATATGGTATATTTTGTCATGAGATTAGTTGCTGCTACATATATTATTCTTGTTTTCAGATCGGCATTCTTACAGCCCTGGCTATCCTTTACCCTCCGAATGCAACATCCAATATGCCTATCATCACTGAAAAATACGTAGAACTGCTATGCCAGACCCCTTTGCCAAGTCTACTTGGACCGTTGACGTTCAACCTCTTTGTTATTTTGCTGTGTGCAATATTTGGGTTTCTCACCCGGAAATTACCAGACAATTTCAACGAATCACTGTATATATTTTTTGCTGTGATAACAACTCTGATTATATGGTTGACTTTCGTTCCCACGTATTTCATCGCTTTTTATGGCTTATACAGAGACTTATTATTTTGTGGAGCCTTGGTTTTAAATTCATTTGTCGTCATAATTGGGTTATTTGCGCCAAAGATATATGCCCTTTTCTTCGTTGACTCGAAAGACATCAAAGTTTCAAATTATGCTGATACGACATACGAACCATCGGAAGCGTCAGCCTAGATGTTTTCACATGCAGTTTGCGAGGTACATAATCATGCAACACATACCGCTAAACACCAACATAAATGTCGAGGACTGATGACATTTTACAGTCTTGCTTCCATATGGTGAACACAAGACAATACAAATCCCATTTTCGTCTAGTCTGATCGGTATGAACATGGCGCTTTTATTCGTACAATAGGTCTATGGTATGTCATCTTCTTTCCTGAGTCTCAGTCACAAGTAATAGTTTAAGTAAGGGTTTTTGTCCACTATTAGAATGAATGCAGAAACACTGTTGTTTTTCCTTGTCGTGAATTTTTATCCGTAATCTAAAGTGAATCATATATGGCATGTGTTTAAGAGGATTATTAAAGGCACATGGTGAGGAAACCAATCAAACCACATTGAAAATTATATTTTCATAACCAACAGTGGTACCTACCTGTTCAGTATTAATTTTACAAAAAATGACAGTAATTAAGTGGCGTCTGAGATCCGATTCAGTTTTGTACTCTGATATTAGACATATTAGGAGCAACATTGGATTAAAATGTCGGTCACAAATATTTTTGGGAAAATTAAAATTATTTGCATGTCTATAGAGTAAATATTTCCTGAAGGATAAAAAAGTTAAGCTTGAAAAGCACTTATAAATACTGAAAAATATTTACGTGATACATGTACAAGTAAGCGTCATGATATGGAATGAATACGGATTCAGATACGTCAGTTTTTAATGCACTGCACTTAAATATACGTGGATGTAATTGAGAAAATAGAGTCTTATTTTTGTACGTTTCGTCCTGTTTTTATTCATGTTTTTCACTTTATTCTTTTTACCACAGTTAATCATAGATAATGCGCAGATGGCGACAGTTTTTCAATTTTGATTATTTGTAACTTAAGTACAAAGAAAGGGAACCAAGAAAGGCGCGCGTTTTAGGCCTCCTTCCTAATGCTGAGCACGCTGCGAATCCGATGTATGAGAGGAAACCAAAATGTTTCAACGGGGAAAAACACTCAGCTATTGTCGGTTTGTCAGGATTATATCTTGATACTCAACTTGAGACATTATCACAATAACTTTAAATAGCTTTCAAGTTTTATTAAGGTTTCAAAACGAGTTTTTAGGACATCCTATCTGACTTTAAAGTCTGTGCATTTTAAATAGATGTCGACATATCTGAAGTTTGTGAAGTGTAGAAAAATGTAATCAACATTTTCTTCATGGAGCTTGAAACGTCTACAATTATTCAAAATATATCATTATGTGTGTTATTGCTTCAATTTTCGTCGAAATGTGTGCGAAGAGTGACTTTTCGTGGTCCATATGGGCATGCAAATACTGTGCTGTGTGTTGTTGTGCCATGGTTAAGTTCACTGTTGGAAAATGAAATTAATAGTGTACGCGCGTGTCAGTTGATGGTAAAACACAAATGGAGTGCACGTGTTAGCAGTCTTCAATAAATACCTGAAAAGTATTGAAGACTGCCGAGGTCGGTGAAACGAATTCTTTGGGACAATACGCGAAGTGGCTGCTTGACAACCAAAGTTTCAAAACAAATGCAAAACAGAGACAATTTGGAGAACTGTACTATGCCACGCCTTTATTCCGGAACATGACTGAAGGAGGAAAAATTGACCATCACATGTGGCACAGCTCGTGCGGATGTGTCGTTGTAAGTATGCACGAGTTTCATGAAAGTAAGCTGCCTCCATGTGGCTTGTGTGAACAGAGTAAAGATTGCCTGACAAAGCCTAACAATGACTTTTTTCTTGACAGTGCATGTAATATAGCTTTTAAGAATGACAGTAGTGTAAGCTCGACAGTGTCGCCATGCCCGGGGTGGCAGTGCAGATTGTGTGAATTTTAGTACTTCAGTGAAGGACTTTTTTCTCTTTCTCCCAAACACACACACACACACACATGTATGTATGTGTGTGTGTGTGTGTGTGTGTGTGTGTGTGTGTGTGTGTGTGTGTGTGTAATATCTCATGTGGCTCTTCAGTGAATATACATATATACATACAAATGCATACAAGGACACAACGAATAGCCAGAGCCATGCCTGGGGGCATGAATGTCGCGCAAACATTTGTTAGCGGTGCAAAAACCAAACATAATGTCGGTATTTAGTCAAAATGTTGAACGTAATGAAATGAATCTCAATGTATTAACTGAGAATATACCACTCTTTTACCAAAATGGCCAGTAAAGTATATAACACGAACATACAAATCAAAGTTGACATACCAGTTTCAAGGTCAACAGTGACATAAACATATAATACACACACACATATCTTTTAAAAGAGGCACAGGAATAATTATGAAACAGAATACTATTGAAGTGTAATAATTCATCACAAAGTACGGATGGCATGACAAAAATACAAAAACAAGATATCTTGCATAGTATTTAATACAAAGATAAGCGGAGTTCCTACGAATCGAGCCAATGGTGGCTGCAATTGGACGAAAACTGACAGAGCGATGACAATATGGAAATTTGAGAAAGGTAAGTGACGTTCACCTTTGAAAATTATAGATGGCATGTGAAAAATATGCAATCCCTGCGATTTGAGCCCATTATGATCAAAATCGGTTGAAAATTGAGCCTAGTGTGGCTACATATAGATTTCAGATGGGCTAATGACCCTGATCTTTGGCCTTTCGAGGTCACAAAAAGACAACAAATGTATCCATTGTCACATTCCGATAGTTTGAGCCCGACATTATTAAAGTCGGATGGAATTGATATTGACCTATTTCAGATAGGCAAGTGACTTTGACCTTTGCCTTTTAGAATCGGATGAAAATTCAGCTTGAGGTATTTCTGATAGGCAAATGACCTTGACTTTTGACCTTAAGAGGTCACATGTAAATGACGAAGATGTGCATGGTTACAATTTGAGCCAATATGATTGACGTAAAATTAAAATTTCCCGAATTCTGACCAGATAAACATTTGATATAGCCAAATAGCCTTGAGAGTTCCATGTAAATTACAAAGACATGCATTGTTATATTTATTACAATTTAAGCCCAACATGATAAAAATCAGATGAAAATTGGACTAAGTACGGCTACGCAAATAGTTTAAATGGACAAATTACCTTCATTTTTTACCTTTAGAGGTCACATGTAAATTACAAAGATGTGTGTTTTTACAATTCCTACAATTTGAGCCCAACATGATTGAAATTATGTGAAAAATTGTCCGCATTCTAACCAGATGAACTTTGGAGATGGCCAAATGAACTTAACCTTTGACATTAAGAGGTTCCACGTAATTTACAAAAATTAATACATGTCTCTAGTGATAAGAAAGTGAATGTTTTGTCTTGCCAACAGCTAACGCGGGCGAGACAATAAGTGAGCCAATCAATTCCCGAACATAACGCGTTGCAATCCAGTAGTGTTACTTGTGCTGACTGCTCCACTCCTGCGATCCCTCCACTCAATGGGATTAAACCTTGCGACGTTGATCTCATTTGCCAAAATCAGTTTGTGCCGTATAACATTTTGCAAACCTAATTAACTAATTTTGGTGTTTTTACTTGTTAACATCGAACAAGTAATGGGAAATCTGCATGGGCGCTATTTCCCTTCGCTAAGTATGATATCTGCGTCACGCTTTGAAAAGTTTGCTTTTGTATGCATCAAAAGGATTTAATATTGCATCAGATAGACAAAGGTGGCAAATGTATTCATCTTCGCCGTTTTGCAAGTGTTGCTACTTCTTTCTTACCTTTTGTATAGTACTCCTTTTAATTTACCAGACGGTTTTACATTCTGAAAGCGCGTACCGATTGCGCTGTCTTGTTTAATGTCATAATCTATTTAAAATATGGTGAAGTACTTTCACGTGACAACAAATCATGTTTTAAGGTAACATGAGAAGCTTCTTTGGTGTCATAGCTTATTATGGAAAGAAAGCAGCAGAGAAACTTATAGTGATCAGTGAGAGTGTTCTTATCCCGATGTTACACATGCAGTCTGTTAGAAAGTTCTGCATTACAAAAAAATATCGCTACAATGAGTAAATGAATATATTTGTATAGTGAGTAGAGTGGAACATGCTCTTGGACCACCTCTATAATACAACCATTATGCGATCCTCTGAACAATCTCTTCTTTTTCACCTCTCAAGTGACATCCTGTCTGACCCCACCTGCGACCTTCAATTAGGTTCAATTGTATTGTGTAATGCAACGTTTTTCGTGAGAGAGCCACTAATTGTAATCCATTTTTCAGCTCTGTTGACTTGTCTGTCAGCTGAGCTAATCTTATTATGCTCAACTGTCCGCCGTTGTTCGTCTGTCCATCTGTCAAGAACTCATATTTTCGACTTCTCTCAACCATAAGTGAAATCTACTTTGAAGTTGGTGAGGACGCACTTTGGGTGGGTTGCTACCAGGTTTGTTCAAATGAGCACACTCCATTGATTTTTTTTCCTTTTTTTTTGGCGGGGGGGGGGGGTAAAATCTTAAGAAAAACTTCCCCAAAGTCGTTTGCCCAACTGTTTCGAAACCGCACACTTCTGGGGATCTATAGATCGTAAAATGTTTAACAGATATTAAACTTTTGTGATAATACTGCCGGTAAATCTGACCTTAAACAAAAAAAAATACCTAGCTAAATTTGGTATAAATTGACAGATAAGAACCTGTAGTTAAATTGATATATGAATTCTATTAACATTCGTATCCGACATAAAGAAAAGCAAATCGTTAAAAGAATTCCAATCCTACAAGGAAAGATGATTTGCTGCATAGCCAATCAGTGTGTGTGTCTTCAAAGCATATTGATCTGGCAATGTACAACTATTCCATAACACAGGAGCAGAAGTTGGAATGGCATCTCTATCCATTATAGCTTTGTAGTTATTCAAGATTTAAAAATTTCTAATGGTGCTATTTAGCATAATTTAAATTGCTACAACTTTTATTTTTAATTCATTAGATGCACATTGGTCATTACCCCCTAGTAGAATTGGA
Organism: Hermodice carunculata; assembly: GCA_964020975.1. Taxonomy (NCBI): domain Eukaryota; kingdom Metazoa; phylum Annelida; class Polychaeta; order Eunicida; family Amphinomidae; genus Hermodice; species Hermodice carunculata. The sequence continues at coordinate 49,323,361 of OZ026613.1, forward strand.
ATGACATCTCTATCTATAATAGTTTTGAAGATATTTCAAGTTTTAAAATTTCGAATTCTGCTAGTTTGCATATTTCAAATTGCTACAACTTTTGTTTTAGATTCATTACATGCGCAATGGTCAACAACCCGTGGTAGAAGTTAAATTGACAACTCTATCTATAATATATTTGAAGACATTCGAGTTTTAAAATTTCAAATGCTGCTAATTAGCATAATTTAAATTGCTACAACTTTTGTTTAAAATTCATAAGATGAGCACTCGTCAATAACCCCCTAGTAAAAGTTGGAAAGACATCTCTATCTATTATACTTTTGAAGATATTCAAAATTTAAAATTTCAAATGCCCCTAATTTTCATAATTTTAAACATCTTCATTCCTCTGTATAAAACGGTCAAACTCCTTGTATGGAGGTGTAATCATGCTAAGTTTGAAGTTTCTATGTGTAATAGTGTTCGAGAAAAGTGTCGGACAAATATGCTGATAAAGAAAGAAAGAAAGAAAGAAAGAAAGAAAGAAAGAAAGAAACTAGATAAGAAGATTTGCTTTGAAGCAAATCTGTGTGCCTTCAAAAGTTGTAACTATTAAATGCTACAACTTTTATCCTTTGGTACTTCACATTACATTAAGCTTATAGCTGGATGCAAATTTCAAAATCCAAATGACCTTGACCTTTGACCTTTACAGGTCACATGTAAATGCGCAGTGTCACAATACCCACAATTTAACCCAACATGATACAAATCAGATGAAAATTGACCAAGTTATGGCAAGATGAAACTTTCAAAGGGCCAAATGACCTTGCCCTTTGCCCTTTGCCCTTTGCAGGTTACATGTTCTTAAAAAAATGTGCAATGTTGTAATATCTACAATTTGAGTCCAACATGATTACGTTTGGATGAAAACTGGCCAAGTTATGACTGGATGAAACTTTAAAAGGTCCAAATGACCTTGACCTTTGACCTTTAGAGGTCACATGCAAGTTTTAAAAATGTGCAGTGTTACAATAGCTACAGTTTGAGCCCAACATGATCAAAATTGAATAAAAATTGACCAAGTTATGGCTAGAAGAAAGCCACAATTCCAATTCCAATCCTACAAGGAAAGATGATTTGCTGCATAGCCAATCAGTGTGTGTGTGTCTTCAAAGCATATTGATCTGGCAATGTACAACTATTCCATAACACAGGAGCAGAAGTTGGAATGGCATCTCTATCCATTATAGCTTTGTAGTTATTCAAGATTTAAAAATTTCTAATGGTGCTATTTAGCATTATTTAAATTGCTACAACTTTTATTTTTAATTCATTAGATGCACATTGGTCATTACCCCCTAGTAGAATATTATTGGAATGACATCTCTATCTATAATAGTTTTGAAGATATTTCAACCGCACACTTCTGGGGATCTATAGATCGTAAACTGTTTAACAGATATTAAACTCTTGTACAAAATCGTGCGTGTTTTGTGATATTTTTTAGCCTTTGTCCAAAACCGTTACTCAAATTATATTAAATGTTGGGGGCAATGTACCTTAAGGGAGTGGGAAACAAACTTCACTAGGTGGTGCTTCGTTCACTTGGGTATTGCCGTTTAATGCAACCACTCAAACCTCACACTTTCTAATTCTTCTACAACCGTAAGCCAGAATCACGTGAAATTTCGCAAGATCCATGGTTTTGAATATATATATATATATATACATATATATATATATTTGAGGTCAGCTATCACTGTCCTCTTGATTCATTTTCCTGTGTATTGTGTCATAAAAGGGTATTAAAAATATTTTTAATGGACTCCTTTCATGAGACCGCAGTGCACAAACAACCCTTTTGTTATTCCACGGGTCAGTTGAGTAGTGTCTATTTTCAGATGTTGAATGGTTGCAGGAAAAACTAACAACCATTAGTAGAGCACCTAAATTTTCAAAAAGCCTTATTTTCAGTTTTCGTTCAACCGGAAATTACCCCGGCTGGATTTGGTATCAATCAAAAGATATGAACCTGAAGTTTAAAGTTAGGTAGGGTGTACTATCAATTTCATGGTCAATTTGTATTTATATTGGGTACCATGGCAACGAAATTAAGTTTTCAAGAAATAAAACGAAAAACACCTTATAAACCATAACTTTATACACATACAAGGTACCACTTCACAACTTTACATCAACATATCTACTATACAGGTTTTTCATAAGAAACCAGTTTGAGATAGGAAGTGTCAACAGTTGGTTGCCATGGCAACAGAATGTTTGTAAAAATGAAAATGAACCAAGTTATGGCAAGATGAAACTTTCAAAGGGCCAAATGACCTTGCCCTTTGCCCTTTGCAGGTTACATGTTCTTTAAAAAATGTGCAATGTTGTAATATCTATAATTTGAGTGCCAACATGATTACGTTTGGATGAAAACTGGCCAAGTTATGACTGGATGAAACTTTAAAAGGTCCAAATGACCTTGACCTTTGACCTTTAGAGGTCACATGCAAGTTTTAAAAATGTGCAGTGTTACAATAGCTACAGTTTGAGCCCAACATGGTCAAAATTGAATAAAAATTGACCAAGTTATGGCTAGAAGAAAGCCACAATCGAAAGTGGCCTTTAACCTTGAAATGACCTTTGACCTTCAGATGACGTCTAATTGAAGTGAACCTTGACTTCAAAAATGACATTTTCCCTTAAAATTGACCTTTGACCTTGACATGACCTTGACATTTGAGTTGACCTTTACCTTGCTGTGATCGAACTCCTATACATTCGGAACTACATCTACTATGGTATATAAGATATTGAAGATTTTAAACTTTAACTAGCCTCATTTGCATAATTTTGAAAAGCATAACCTCTCATTATAAAAAGGCCAGACTTCATCTATAGAAGTATAATTGTGCCAAGTTTGGTTGGAGTTTCTACGTGTAATACTTTTCAAACGAAATGTCGGACAAATTTGCCTGGAAAGAAAGAAAGAAAGAAAGAAAGAAAGAAAGAAAGAAAGAAAGAAAGAAAGAAAGAAAGAAAGAAAGAAAAAGAAAGAAAGAAAGAAAGAATTAAAGGATTCCCAGAAAAACAATATGTCTGTGTTGGCACACAGATATAATAAAGAATTTCAGGAATACCAAAATGTGTGTGTTGACACACACACTTAAATTAAATTGGAAATATAGAAACCCAACGAATTATTCTTGTGGTGACAAAAAACAAAAAACCAAACAAACAAACAAACAAACAAAAACAAAAACACAATTCTTGCCCAAATATAGTTATCCCCCATACTCGATTTAATGTAAAAGGTTAATTATATGGGCCTAGAGGTTGTCGAAGTTCAACACGAATCGAAATTTATAATGATGTCATTAAATTTTTGATACAAACGATTCACTTAATAGAATTTCATGAAGATGATGTTTACCAACGGGCCCTGGGAACATCACACCCGCTATGAGACTAAGACTACGGGAAATATTAGTCTCAGATCCTTCCTGTCTACTTTTGCGACATGGGTAGATATAGGCGTTACCTTCTCCCTAAATGCATTGTCCAAAAAATATTTAAACCAACATTATTATCTATATCAAAAAGGAAGAATTTCTACTGTCAGGAGCTCCCTAGGGAGTGTGGAAATTAAACCTATTTAGGTAAGGAAATAAGTACATGCTTGATATTTTTACTTCAAAACTTTCATCTGACAAGGATTGAACATCATGGGATAATAAATCTGATATATATATACATATATTTTTTTGTACCATTTTTTTATTCTAAAGAAACTGGTGTACCATTAGCCTTAATATGAGAATTAAGCCACAGAGTTTGAGTTTGGATTTGTTCAATATTGTCTGGCATGTGAAAATTAAATTCACCCCAAGTATAGATTACTTTTAACCAAAAACGTTTATTTTTCAAATCATTAAAAACATGTACGGCATCTTTGCTATGAAAATTACATTTTCCACGCATAGTTCTCCTTACACCGCAACTGGTAGGACCTTTCCTTGAAGACTTCGATGCAGAACTTAACCTTTTTATCCATCCATGCACATTTCAAGAACTGAAAATGTAACCCTATATGAGGTCAACAAAGTTTATAGGGGCGATAAAATAATTCCTCTTAATTTTGTCTGTTTTTATTCCATTTGAATTTGAAAATTAAAGTTTCACTTTGTTTCGTTACATTTACAGGGGGAGTAGAAATAACTGAAAGTAAATATAATACTTAAGATTGAGCTACAGATTTGATACTAAGAGTTTTGTCCCAAGTATTCAATATTTTCTCTATTTCACTGATTTTTGGAAGATGGTTCATTATTTCTAATTTATCTCATTTTGGAGTTATTTGAAATACAAATAAAGATTTTGGTTTTTTGCTCCGTTTTAGATTTAAATTGTGTGCCATAAAAAATTTCAGTGTTTTGGAGCGCTCCAATCGGCAGGATTACAGTTTTGTTCCTGTTTGCTTTTGAACCCAATTAATGAGAAAATGGATTCAATATTTCAAGAAGTCTCCTTAAATTATCATCATTTGCTAATAATGTAATAATCGTGTATGCTGCAGGTTGGGTAATTATATACTCCATTAAATGCACCTTAATTCCTTGAATGTTTTATCATGTCGAGCGACTATTCCAAAGTGTTCAACTCGTAAAATAAAAACATAAATTATCTGACACCCATTGATAGAAAAACATTCAGAAGTACACCTATTGTTTATAATGCAAGTTTGAACTTCTATCTAAAAAAACGCATCTATTTTTGGTGGAAAAAGTAAAGTTAAAGACATCTAAACATGAGTAATGAACTGTCTGCTCCAAAAATTCCAAATTTTTATTTTTTTCAAATTCCATTGATACTTATAAAGGTGATGAATATCGTTTTCATAAATATGATCTGTTATGTTTATTTTTATAATTATCTTTGCACCAATATATCTGTTTTGTAAAAATTTTGCTTGATCTCTATTACCAAATTGCGGAAACATGTCTAGATACAAGAGGCTATACATTTGGCAGCTAGTTTGTAATCCTGATTTGAAGGACAAATAGGACGCCAGTTTTTTAGTTCTAAAATAACTTTATTTATGTATTGTTATTATTTTTTTAAATGAACATAGTATAGCATGTAGCTGTGTTATGGCCAACGGACCTCAATGAATGCAGCATTTAGATGAAAGATAACATTTACAGTTCTCCCAAAATACTTTGCAGAACTCAGTAGGGAAACCATCTGAGCCAGGCGATTTATCAGGTGTACTTTTTAAATGTTCAAGACTTCACTTTGTTTCACTTCACCTTCACATTCTTCGTTGTCATTTTCAGAAAGTTCGGAAACATTAGGATTATTTAAAAATGATTAAAGACAAACCGTAAAGGGTTCCTCAAATACCTCAAAAACCCTTGCACTTAGTTGTTTGAAGAAGCGTAGGAGTACGTTGAGGTACCCTGAGTGGGTTCTTTGAAGTACCCAAAATACCAGAAAAAGCACTCTGGCTTCATTACACTGATGTAATTGCATTTTGGTTATATATATATATATATATATATATATATATATAGTGTGGGGGGGGGGTCTGTGTCTGTGTCTGTGTGTGCGCAGTGGGAAAATGACCAACTTGCGATATATATCTTACAGACAAACACCGCAAAAAAACCACTGTGTTGTGTCTTCAATACCGTTTAAATGGTACATCGGTGTTTTTAAGTGCTGTTGGTTATTATGTTATTGCCAACCTCGGTTAAATAAAAACAGTAAAACAGCTTTAATAAAATACCTATCGATGTGCATGCGAGTCTCTGGAGTAGCCAAGGGATCAGGAAAACATCTCTTAACGTGATAACGGTATCTCCATGGAAAATCCTAGCTGGAAGATTCTGCTATATGTTACATTACATGGAAGGTTACGAGCTTTAACACGTTCCCTCTCAAATCGCCCCAAAGCGCTCGGAAGTAAATTATGGTCTGTTTTTTATTCTTTTTATTAAATTTCATGTCAATACATTTTTGCTAAGAATTGTATGTAAGACCTGTCATAAATGCACGTTCCTGGTCAACAGCTTTCCTTGACGTGGGTTGGGTGCATTCAGTCTTTTTCTGACCAGGACAAGGTTAATGTCCATTCACGTGACCTAATCCCTCAAAATGTTTATTTTATTTTTATGCATTTTGTCTTGTTAGGCTTCAAACTCATTTTAGCGTCATGCAATATGGAGTCAGGCAAGGAACGTGCCGCCATAGCTATATTTATATCAAATATACATTGTCTACGCTTGTGGCCACACTGGGATCAGGTGTATTGTCAACATTTGTTCAAAGTTACATTGTCTCTTGCAAACAGAGACAGGTCTTTCCCATTCTGTTGTTAACAAAGGAGTCACATCCGTTCTTGCATGCTCATATGCATGTCCATTTTGGACACGAAATTGGCATTTGTCGGACAATGTCCCTCACCCGCGAAACAAAGGGATACATCATGGTAAGTGAATGGAATGAAACACCGCAGAGAACAACATCCTCAGAAGTACACATGGGTCTGTCGGAGGCCACCTGTCTGCCTGCCGTTTTGTTCAATAATTTTTAAATTCAGCACACATGAAATTCCACGATCAATATGCTATCCCAATGAACCTTAGTGTAATTGAAGTGGATAGAAGACCGTACTGTGGTATTTATCATACTGATTGTATATCCCGTACTCTTTTAGATAGACTTCTCGAGCTTGTCTCCCGATCCATTGGTTTATTCAATAATCCGGTCTCAAATTTCTCTGCACCTTGCCAAGTTTACGTGTAGGGGGTATCAAGTTTTCTGCACCTCCGTCAAGTTTGAAGTAATTCATTTTCATTATATTAACCTCTGTGGTCTCAGGTAAGTGTGTTTCTCCTTTCTTGAGGCCATCCTATAACGAACATGCGTCATTGGGTGCATAGTATACACAACCACAGTCGTGCCTTCTCACGACGGAAAAATGGCGGACGCTGCCCGACCCCGTCCACACACAAAAAGTTTGATATCGCTCTAATTCATGTAAGACATAATCAAATGTGAAGATTGTTATAACCGGTGGTATAAAACTTTTGATGTTAGCTGTACATAGAGTGCATCCGTTTTTATGCTATATGGATTAACTTTCATACGTCCACATGAATACGTTTTTTGTAAATGTGTTTACTCTCCAAAGCATAAGTCTATACATCGGCCCATATGTTACATTCTACTTTATGCAATCATGTGTTACCATAAATTCATAACAAAATATTACCTCTAAACGTTTCACTGTACATTTTATTTTTTGTTTTGGTGTGTGTGTGTGTGTGTGTTTGTGTGTTTCGTCAACAACCCTACAACCCTTAGCCCTCAGTGGCCAATGGCTTTATATCGGCAAGTGATCACTCTAGGACTTGATTCTGACATTGTTAAAATCAATTATTAGATAAGACAGACAGCATCACCTCCAGTTTTGTCATCGTCGTAACTGCCTTGTCTGTAAAGGAGCTACAGTATCATGAGCTCATTGAAATGTGGCAGACAGACAGACAGACAGACAGACAGACAGACAGACACACACACACACACACACACACACACACAGACATGTGCTCATAGCCCAATTTTGTAATCGTTGTAGCCGCAGGAAGTCGCCTGTCCTGAGACTATCCCCCCCCCCCCACACACACACATTGCGCTACTGTAACCCAAGTGTGATAGCACCAAAGTGTTGTACAATGTAATCTGAGATGCAGCATTCAGAAATGTGGCTGCTCTACTGAAGCCACCAAGAACATTTTTTAATTCATTTACATTTTCATTCACTTGACTATAGAATTTAAGCTCTTGGTCAAGGATCACACCTGAGCATGTGCACTCATCAGTTTGGTTGATATTATTGCCATTAAATGATAGGCCAAGTTTTGAATTTACAGTCTTCCTATGTTGGTTATTGCATATAAGCATAGATGTTTTGCCAATGTGGTGGCTGAGTTTGTTGGCATGTTGCTAATCTGAAACATTTTCAGAGTCTTCCTAAAGTAATTTTGAAATCACATCACTAGATTTGTTACCACAGTAAACAGACAGCCGTCTGCATCTAAATTCACCATAGAGTGTTTGAAGTAGGGAACAAAGAGACAGAGCACGTTTCCACAATATTGTATCACGTGCCCAAGTCACTACAGGGTGCACAGGTGTTCATTAAAAAAAGGAAATGCTTGTTATTATCTGGTATCTTATATACCAGAAGAATTACTGAAACTTTATCTTGACTGCATTAACAGATTAAAACAGCTGACAGTTTAACACACAAGTATGGTGCCCATAATAATGCCAGGCAAAGCAACTCAGAAGGTTTGTCTCACAGGCAAATCCACCCGAGTACTCCCCCAATCCTTAAAACTGCTTTATATACGAGTAGTTCTGCATACATTATGTCTACATTCCATGGAGGTAACTGCGACAATGAAGTTGCAGAAGGGGGTCCCCTCATGTTTTACTCTACGAATGGGTCAGTACCCTTTCTCTTAAAGGTTATTATGATTAAAGGGCCCGTCCGTTACATTACCCGTTAGTTCAGATATTGTATAAATGAACTCGGACCAAAAAAAATTCTAGCACCATAATCAATAAATTTAATGGATTTTAAAATTATCGCTAAATAAGACCCTTTTCCCGCGCTAAGCTGCGGATCGTACGCTCTGGCAATGGATGGGTCGTGACGTCACAACAAGACTACAACACAGTGGCAGGTTCAAATACATAGGTAACTCAATATGCATACCGCCGATAACAGCAGTGAGAGCGATAGTGATTGTTCAGCTCTAAGTTTAAATTGTTCAGTTTCCGATGATGAACTGAACACAGATAATACAGACGCCTTTAGGGAGGTTGCAAGAAAAGATCACTGCCTGTTAAGCCATACATACACGAACCGGCAGCTCAACGAAAGGGAACAATTCGTGCCGGCGATACATCTGAGCCTGAGCAAGAGATTCAAGGGGAAGATGCAGCCAGCCAAGAAAGTCATCGGCTTCTTTACCTTGACTGGTAAGAATATTATGATAACCTGATATTGTAGAAATAAAACTACGCCTTATGGCCTATGCTAATCAACTGATATTATAACAGAGTGCAACACACGAACATCTACAGTTCACGTAACTAGATAGACCGATAGATTCAATCTTATAGATCTTCGTAAGAACTCAGAAAGTTATATAAGTATATATACTTCTTATATATATAAGAAGTATATATATATATATATATATATATATATATATATATATATATATATATATATATATATATATATATATATATATATACATAAATACAAATAAACAACAAACTGTCAAATAACCTTTTGATCTGAACTTCATCCTCAACAAAGCTTTTCTTTTTGACAGGTTATATCGTTATGTGGCTTATAGACAGTTTGTGAGATGGTGCTGGACCTGACTGGGGAGACACAATTTGAAACCACTTCCCTCATGTGTGGTCAACAGAATCCATCGAGAGTTTCCTGGATCAGGAGAAAATTATCGTGGATTTCAAGTCCCTGAATTAAATGAAGGTTTGTAGTTTCTGTACATATCTTTCCCATGAGACAAATGACCCCATGATGTAAGTATGAACGTATTTTTACCAGTACACGAGATACAGGAAAAGAATAAGAAAAAATTAATGTAAGCAAATAAACCAGAGTGGACCTCTCCTTTTATCAAGTTTCAATAATATAGATTTTTTTTTGGGGGGGGTGTTAGGTTTTTTTTTCAGAGTTGACCTCTCCTCTTATAATGTGTCTATAATATAATAGTTGACCTCTCATTTTATCAAATTTCAATAACACATAACATTTAACTAAAAACATTTTTAAAAAATATATTTATCTGCAGAGTAAGTTTTTTCAGAGATTCAAGTTTTTATGAATTTTTGCCTGAGTTCAGATTTTTTCCCAATTATAGAAAGAAATCAGTTTTGATAAAGTAGGTTATATGTGATGATAAATTTAAATGATAAAAAGAGTGGGACATATATATATATATTCAATATTGATCAACCGGACTTAAGAATAAATGAGAAAAACTTTTTCACTCTTCTCACTTTTAAATTTACAGTAAATATGCCTTGCCCAAACGACAATGGCTCATAATACATGTTTTTGCATGCTGTACAAAATGTCAAGTGTATATATTTTACGTCAAGTGTATATATTTTACAAGTCATTCATATAAACCAAATAATAATTCCAGTCCATCATACTGCCCATGCTCCAAGTTGAAGACAGCGCTCAGTTGAGAAGCAAATATTTTCCCCCATGGTGACAGTACATTATACAGTGTCACATGATCACTGCCATTTTCAAAATGAAACCATGTCCATTATTCATTTTCTGAATGTGAAGTACAGTTCTATAAATCTATGATCTGATCATCTCCAATGCATAATGTCACTGTTGGTCACTACTACTGGACTCTGTGCTGACGCCATCTTTCCTGAATCGGCACACATAGGACCTAATGGCTTCTTCTCTTGTTGGTCTGTCCAAGTTTGCACAGAGAGGGAGTGGTGCAGGTGCACGGGTTGTTTGTTTGACTCGGTTCTGGCAACGGAACACAACATCTGCCATCACCTGGTCTGCATACGCTGGAACAGAATTAGCCAGCTTTCAAAATTCAACAATTACTATTTTGAATTATCTCCACGCTTCCCAACTGGCCCGGGGGACCAAGTAATCAAGGTCTCTTACTTTATAAAGTTTATGTTTATTTGAAATATAAATTACACTATGTTCTTTTTTATTCATATACTTATGAGTGAGCATGATGATTGGGAATTTTATACAATTATCATACTGATCATATGTTGGGTTCACTAGGAATCTGGTGACCACTGCACCGCCACTCTTGTACTTAGGGTGGCGGACATTGTAGAGCAGCTCCCCACTAACATATTTCTTCTGATCCCTGTTGCTGTTCTCATTGAAGTGTAATGCAGCTAACTGAAGTCTGGACAAACAAATAAGACAAATGAATTAATAAGTATATATATATATATATACATGTGTGTGTGTGTGTGTGTGTGTGTGTGTGTGTGTGTGTGTGTGTGTGTGTGTGTGTGTGTGTGTGTGTGTGTGTGAAGGTTTTGTTATTTGTTTCTTTCAGAGCCACTGTGGACACATCAATAGTAAGGATGATGCAACACACGCCACGGCTACATGCAAACATTGCACTTTCAGCGGTTCTGCCCAGTTTATTTCCATGAAAACTGCTGACAACCTGTACATACTGTAGATATATGTGGTGAAGTAGGCAAGCAAGGAGATTTTTTTAATGTTATAATTATTCCAAATGAAGTTTGCCCTTTGATATTTTAATTTGTCAATGAAATATGCTACACCTGATTGATAATTCGAATCGGAGGCATAAGGATACCTCCATACCTGCAAGCCATGCCATTAGAAGAAAGGCACAAGTTGTTGGGAGCAAATCTGTTGATTAGTGCATGGAATGACTGTAAGGACGAGGTTTGATGACCACTTGATAACATTTGGATGTCTTTGCGAAGCCTCTTGTTGTCGATGACAGCTTTCAGCTTCAAGGCTGCCTTTGTATGTGATAAAAAAATAAAATTTTGTTTGCTTGTACACGTGATATTGTTTTCTTGTAAAATCCTAATATTACTTGATTACTTTTTTTTCTTCACGTGGCATGGCATGGTGGTGGAAGGATTGTCAACATAATGCACTTTACTTACAAGCTATCAATGCAAGGTCCTTGGTTCATTTTTCCTTAAACTAAATATGCTAAATGAAAGATTTATTTATTGTTTCTTCCAACTCTCAACGGTACATTGTGACATGAAATGAAAGTTGTAAATTTGCAAAAAGACATTCAGACAAAGTATTAATGTGAGACATGGATGTATATTTGGCTGGAAGTGCCCACATGTTCCAAGTAGCATCATACAGTGGCCCCCACTGCTGAAACTAGAGCCTGTGCAAACAACAAATTGTGCTGGTAATGGGTCTGACAGCCAATGACATGGAACCTTGAGATTGACATTCACAGTTACAGTGTTGACACACAAACAGCACGTATTCTTAATGCTTTGTTATCATTAACTTCTTGCAGTTGGGTGACCTGAAAGAAATTTTAATTATTATGTCAGTAAATTTGCATTACAGCTTCAATTTACTATGCACCCCTGAAAATGGTATGTATACATGTCCATTCAGTGGAAAGTTGTATTGTTGATCTGCTATGCATCAGCATCCACATCATGGTGCTTATTACATGAAATGTCTGTGCACAGGATTTGTATAGAAAGTTAACTATCTATCATCTACCAACGGTTACAGTGTGGCTTTGGCACATTTATGGAGTAATTCTCTCCTGATACGCCACATCTCTCTACTATAACCCCGATTTTTGCTACTGGTGAAGAAAAATAATCAAGTTTTGCCTTTGGAACAACAGAGGTATCCTTATTCGTTTTTTTTTCTTTTTAACTTTGTTCAGTTATCAGGTTTATTTCAGGCTATGGCCTAAATATGTAGTTGATCTCGAAGAGACCTCATTGTTTCGATCTCATCACTATGCCAAGGGATCTTTTGCTTGGGAGCTCTAGGTCTCCTCAGATGGCATACTTGTCGACGATGTCTGAAAAGAGTAGTTTCCAGGCAAACCAAGTGTCATTTATAGAATTAAAACACCCTGTAACATGCCAGTGAACTGCATGTAAATAAAAAAAGAAACCCATCTGTATTCAAATGTTTAAAATTTGTAGATGTAATATAGCGATGATTAGCACTTTGCATGTTTGAGCTTAGAACTAAAATTCACAAGATGGTCTGCCACCGAAACGACCCCGACTCCAGAAAAAAATATTAACATTCGTGATAGTAAGATCAATGACCGTAGAAGAAGAGTCTGTTCTCGAGGGCACTTTAATAACCTAGTTTTATCCATAGGATGAAATCAGGTCATTAAGTTTGCAGGCAGCAAAATTAGCTTTGGGGACATGTAAAATCAATGTTGAAATCCCCAGTGATGACAGAGTCATCTTTGGAATTGTCCATACCCAAAGCATTTGTTCAAAATAATAATAAAAAAAAAAAGGGAACTCGAGAATAGGGATGTCTGTAGAGAACATTGAACAAGAGACTTTTACGCTTGGAACATTTGAGCTGGACTGTGAGGATCGTGAGGTTTGGATGATAAGATCATGTATATAACTAAAACAAATGTCGTTGCTGATATTTTAGACCAATATCTTGGACTCATTTACAATCAAAGTGTTTGTCTTGCCTACAAAAAGAATGTCTTCCAATGGCAACTGCCTCAGAAGGGACACTAATACTTAGCCAGGTTTCGGTGACCGTCATCATGTCAGGTTCAAGTTTAGAGATAGTATTTGAACTTTCTTCGAGATAATGAAGAAGGCCACCACGACCAACATTGATGTGACTGATTTAAAACCTTTGAACTCCATAGATAAATCATATCCACATAAAATGATTGAACGTTCAGGGCATGACTGAAGAGGAGGAGGGGGATCATGAATGTCTGTATGTGGCAAGCCGTTTTGAGATTGAGTCCTATTTGGCAATAACACTGAACCATTTATTGCTATCGTTAAATATTCAGCAATATCTCTAATTATTTAGTGATATTGCTAAATATTTAGCGATATATCTAAATAGTAAGCGATATTGCTAAATATTTAAGGATATTGCAAAATATCTAGCGATATCTCTTCATCATTTGGTGATAACGCTATATCACTTAGTCATATCCCTGGAAGATTCATAGATATTGCTAAAAGGTATCGCGATATTTCATAATTATTAAACTATATTTCTAAACGATTTAGAGATATCGCGAAATCATTTAGTGATATCCCTAAATGTGCATGATTTAACGATATCTCCAAATGATTAAGCGATATGCCTAAATAACATATTTAGTGATATCGCTCAACCATTTAGCGATATGACATTATTTTGCAATATCGGTAAATATATTCCCGCTTTCTGTCCTATGTTTCTCCAATATGACTGCCGATTTGGAGGAAATTGCGACTGCTTAATCCTCCCAAAGTGTTCTGTCGAGAATTGATAAGTCTTCTCCCGCACTTCAATAGGTATTTATTATCATGCTGCAAAGACATTGAATGATGATTATTAATGTTGTCGTCAAACTTTCTGGTTCGGCCTACAGGTCGCCCCTTCACGCCAGTCACTACACAGGCACATTACAATTTCCCAACATGAACCGATTCAGCTAGTTAGGGGTTTCATAAACACATCTTATTTGGTGATATGTCTAAATCATTTAGCGATATCGGTAATTCAATTAGGGATATCTCTTTATTATTTAGGGATATCACTAAATGATTTATGGATATCAGTAAATGAGACCAT